>JBCEWB010047559.1:0-14315 GCA_039654565.1 Peronia peronii | reverse complement strand
TATCTGTCTATCTATCTATCTATCTATCTATCTGTCTATCTATCTATCTATCTATCTATCTATCTATCTATCTTTCTTTCTTTCTTTCTTTTTCTCTCTCTTTCTTTCTTTTTTCTGTCTTTCTATCTCTATATATTACAGGCTAGCTATATTTATCTATCTATTCGAATTTATGAAATAAATCTCTTCAAGATTTAAGATGAATGAGATCACATAATGCCAGATTTATTTGATAATGATAGCCGATACTTCGGATGTGAAGATCAATGGGAAGGTCCCGTTAGGGATGGGTGGCACGCCCTTTGATGACTGATTAGGCCAATCCTTGATCTACATGGCCTGCTGCAGGTTGGACATGTGAGACACTGGTTGGGCAGGACTTGAGAAGCCGCTGCCTCCTTACGGCGTCTCCTCTTTTCTTCCAGTGCTCCGCGTCGATGCAGCTCGAACTGTGTGTGGACGACCCCCATTGTCCTCTATCAGCTGCAGACTGCTCCCAGGTTTTGTAATTGATGCTAACCTGAGAAAGATGACCCTTTAGCTGGTCTTTGTACCATTTTCGAGGGGCACCTCCACCAGTTCACCGTAGAATATAGCCTTTGGCAATCTCGAGTCCTCCATGCGTGAGATGTGACCGGCACAGCGAATTTGTCTAAGCAGCAACATGGACTCGATACTGGGAAGATCTGCCCTGCTGAGGACATCGTTGTTGGTGATGTAGTCCTGCCATTTGATGTCCATAATGGAGCGCAGGATCCTGGGTGGAATGTTTCGAGTTGCCTAATCTGTTTGCGCTACAGGACCTATGTCTCTGATCCAAACAGTAAGGTGGTGGCAACTGCTGCTCTATAGATCAGTATCTTGGTGGAAAGACGGAGAGAGTGGTCCTGCCACACTTGTTTCTGAAGGCACCCGAATGCGCTGCTGGCCTTGACAATGATGTTTTCGACGTCCGTAGTTGTTGCTGCATCGTTGGTGATGACGCTACTCAAGTATGTGAATTGTTGGACCATGTTGAGAGGATGCCCATCGATGCTGATGTTGGGGGCAGTGTAGGTGGACCTTAGTTTTGGCTAATGAAGGATCTCAGTTTTCTCCAGGCTGATTGTGAAGCCGAATGCTTTGGCTGCCTGAGAGAAGTGGTTGACAATAACTTGGAAGGCTTCCTCTGTGTATGCCAAGAGGGAACAATCATCCGCAAAGAGCAGGTCGAGAATAACTTCCTCCATGGTCTTCGTCCGGGCCAGCAGTCGACGCAGGTTGAAGACACTGCCATCTGTTCTGAAGCGTATGTAGATTCCTTCATCTAGGCCTTTATTTGATACATTGGATATTAAAATGCATCTACTGTTCGATGGACATTCTACTGTTTGTTTAGAAAAGCTCTGATATACCTGTTGAAACGGGAGGCTGTGGTTCCTGCGTCTTTTTAGACTTATTGTCAAAACTGTTAGATGCAGAAAATATGCAACTTGAAAGACATAGAAACTGAACTGAAACTGAGAAACTCTCAGATAGTTTCATTCATCGACAATTTACAATGGGACAAGCTGATCCACGTCGGAAAAATCCAAGTATGATGGACTCTACTCTTTAATAAAGATAACATCTGTCGACAAGTGTACCAATACAACATTCTTTTCTACGTTGTTTGAGTGTACAAGTCTATCTTTTTAATTATAATGTCCGTGTTAAATCTATTTACAAAGGGTTATCCAAATTTTTAAAAATGTATAGAGTCAGTCATATAGTGACAATAAATGCATTGTTTGACTATACTTAGAAAAAAAGATCAATAGGTGAATGCGTAAATAGATGAGGTGTTACAAACGTCCAAACTGACATTTGTCTTGCGCCCAGGGCAAATGAGTCGAAAGTCGCGCCAGGCGATCGTAAGGTACGACCGTTTTTCATCTATTTTCCGACTCAGATACCAAATTATTTTTGTCAGCTTAGAAGAGGTTGAGTTTTCTTTTTGTGGAAAAATGTTTTTAAATTTTGGTATCTCATTCGGAAAATAGTTAAAAACAGCCGCAACTCGAAATTGCCCGGACCGACTTCCGACTCATTTGCCCTGGGCGCAAGAATTTTTTTTTTAAAGATTGGAACGAAGGGGAAGGATGGGGGGAGGGGGGATTTTGGTTGTTCTATACTCTGTACACACATATGTATTTCTGTGCATACATTCGCCCACAATCGCAGATTTTAGTTATTTAAGGGGTCTAAATTATACACATGTACATATGACAGTCTAAAATATAGAAATATTGGCTTGGATTTGTTTAAATAATTCTAAAGTGGGACAACCTCTACATGTTCACCCTCGACATAATTTAATGCCCAGTACATTTCAATACGTAAATATCGATGGGCTGCACTACCCACTTGCCGCCCGCGTTTTTTGGTATGCAGGGCAGGTAAGAGATAATGAAATACAATGACTTGGTTTTATTAACGATGTCCCTTAATATACAGCTATACGGGCGAGGTGAGCCGTGTTATATGGCCCCAGGCTACTAAACCGCCCATATGTCTTGAACGAAAGTGAAGAGCTCGAGCAGAGAAGTCAGGATTGAATGTGATGAAGATGGTCTGATATCGATGTTTTTTATTGCAAAAATTGAAAGAATATTTATATTGCTATTATTGGCAGACAATCCTTGTGTAATAATTGAATAATTTGATTTACGTGCTAAAATATTAATTTTTGAAGATTTTTCTCCTGACTTTAGCTGGGGTTGTGAAATGAAATTGTTTCTTCAAATTGCAGTATCTCTAACTACAAGTCAAGCTGACCCAAAACTTTTCTCCCCAATTTAAAGGTTTGTGAATTAATTAAGGTTTTCAGTGATAGTATAGCAGTAATAACTCAAACTGGTCGAAAATCGACGGACGACTCATTTTCACTGGCTGTCAGACATATTATATTGATAATGGAATTCTTGCTTCTCATATCTTTGATCTCAGCTGCTCTTGTTCACTAAAATTTTCATAGTATGTTTATTTTTAATATCCTCTATCGAATACAGTTTGAGCTATCAGGAGCTGGTGTCACCAAAAATACATATTCTAAAAAAAGCAAACTGAAGATAGTTGCGTCAAGGAACACAATGCTTTAAATGGATAGACTGAAAAAGCGAGTCATTCTCATCTTCAGTTGCGAATAACTCGGATTTGTGAACAGATGTAAAAACCAAATTGGTGCCATTTTAAAGCCAGAAATGTCCTGTATCGATTGGAATTTGAGCCATCATGGCTAATTCTGCAAAGATACACACTCTGGAAATTAAACTGAAGACAGTCACTTCAAAGAAAAAGAAAACAATGTTTCAAACGATTAGACTGAAAAAGCAAGTGATTAGCATCTTCAACTGCGAATAACTCGAATTTTTGAAGAGATACAATTTGGGTACCATTTTAAAGCTCGAAATGTCTCCTGTCGGAAGCATTAATACCCATAAATTTCTGATGTTAGAAAAGATATATAAACTTATACTGGGAAAAAATGAGGACAGTCACTTCAAGAAAAATAATACTGTAAACTAGCAGATTGAAAAAGCAAGCCATTCGCATTTTCAATTGCCAATAATTCGGGTTTGTGAAGAGATACTATGATCCATTTGGTACCATTGCAAAACTAAAATATTTAATGTGTCTGTTTACTTCTTGGATTTTTGCTAATTCCTGTCAAGGTCTATAATGTAACTTAATCTGAATTTTACATGTTATCTCTTTTAGCGTGCATTTCATGACCACTGTTACCAAAATAGTAACAACAATAATAACACTATCCCCCACCTCTATATTGCTACTTCATAGCAATCGTGACAATCACGTCTATATGCATAGTGACTTGCAGTAATTGCAGAGGTATAGATCAGGTATGGTGATAGAATAGACTTCCACATAGGCTGGGATTTTTCGAAAAAGAGGAAATAAAGTTAAATGAAGTAACTTTCAACGCTTTTCAAGCTCAGGCAATAATTCTTAAATATGCCGTGTTCGGATGCTATTCGTGATATCATTGTCTATATGCATGTGTGTGGAGATGTACCTTGCATATACTGTGTGTCTCATCTGTGTCCTCAGCTGTGAATGGTATTTTTTTCTGAGGACAAATTGTAAAGTATGTCTAACTTTTGTTTTCTTATCTTATCTTATTTTTACTTTTATATTGTCTTATGTTTGGCTTATCAAGACTTCTTTACGATAACTAGCCATGCTTTCTGGTATGCTTACAATTAATAAGTGGGCTATGAGGTTCAGTCAGTTTTCAAAATGATGTATCATATCTTTGTTTCGGTCATTTTGTACAGAAATGATATAGAAAATGAACCGATACAAAATATAAATTTATGCGGCTGAAACGTTTGCAGCAGAAAGGGAAATTTGTGAATAGCAATTATACAGATCTTCATTTAATTAAAAAGAACAATCAGCAAATGAAAGTGAGTTATCATTCAGTTATCGCTTCATTAAAAATGTGTTGGTAATTGTTCCTATCATCAAAGACCTTATTATGATTATTTTGTTATAGCATCTATGAGTGTAAATTGCAAAAGTTATTAATGTTTTAAATTACACTATGCTACCCCTAGGGATCAAAACACAGACAGACGAAGCCAAGGTGTATGAATATATTTTTAGAGTTTACTATAAAGACAGTTTTAGTTTAAATTATCAAGTACCACAATCGATCTAGGCTCATGGAAATATATCAGAGAAATAATTAATTGAACAAAATTGTTAAAGGAGGTCATGAGTACAGCGACACCCTATACCTGGAGGCACCCTATAAACTGTAGGTCACTCGGGAAATTTCTTTGCATCCACTTTATAATCAATTTCAATATTCCGGAAAAAATGATGGGCCATCGTTGCATTAAGATTAATCTTGATCGTAACAGAAATTCTTTTGGGCCATCATTTCGTCATTAGCAGTACTTTCCAAGCTGAGGCATTTGACTGTCTTCTTCTATTGGATTCGTGATACTTTTGTCATGTCGATGTAAACGTATCTGATATAATTATATATTGTCTGTTTCATCAACTGTGAATGGAATTTCCTTTGGAGGATAAATTAGTTTACTTTACCTTGTCTTATCTTATTACATGTGTACACTTACAATCATGATAGTGGATTTACGATTTACTTACTGGTGTATTCTTCTTTGTTCTAGAAAGGTGTGCCCTAAATTTTCATTCATTCATTTATTCGAGGTTCCGTCTCTGAAGAGGTTGGAGGTCATGACACGCCATCTTTCTCGGTCTAGTGCATTCTCGCAGCACTCATTCATTGTTCTCCCAGTCATCTCTTCAATATTCTTGAGCCAGCTTTTTCGCCTTCTGTCTCTTCCTCTTTTCCCTTCGACTTTTCCTTCTACGATTTCTTTCTGGATATTTTCATGCTTTCTTGCATGGCCATAGTTAGAGAGCTTTCTTCCTTTTATCGATTCTAGAAGGATTTTCTTCTTCAGACCTAAATCTTCGAGAACCTCTTTATTTGTCTTCTTGGCTTTCCACGAGATTTTACCCATTCCTCTATATATCCACATCTCGAGGACATCAATCCGTTTCTCCAGGCTGGATGTTAAGAGTCCAAGTTTCGTATCCGTACAAAAAGATATACCATACATAGCAACGGATTAGACGCAATCTTGTGTCCAGCATGATGTCACTACTGGTAGGGAGGTGACGCAGTTTGTCAATCGCCGTGCCAATCCGTCGTTTTATTTCACATTCCGTTCTTCCGTCATCTGTTATGAGCTGTCCTAAATAGGTGAAGCTGCTAACCTGCTCGATTATCTTTCCGTCTATTTTGATATTTACTTTAGGTTTATAGCTTCTGTGGGTGATTACCATGGTTTTTGTCTTTTTGCAAAAAAATAATAAATAAATAAAAATAAAAAAGACAAGTTACAACAAACCAGACACGTTTTTCAGACATGTTAAAAAGACTGAAACTTTTATTATGTCAGTAGAAAAGGAGATTTTATTATTATTATTATTTTTAATGGCAGGCAACCATTATAAGCCATGTAAATTATAAAATGTAAAGAGGTCTTAAATGTCCAATACAATTACATGTATATTGTGGTGTGTTTAACAATGGTATGTACATACATTCATCATAGATAGACACGCACAAATGCACCTGCACATACAGACATGCACACATACACACACACACACATTTACAATGGCCAGTGAAAAAAAAAAGCGAATTCTATCCGGTACAATTGTCTACTTCATACACTCCTTTCATCAAGACAAACTTATATACACAAAACGAGAGTAAATGGAATAAAGAAAAGCAAATAGTCATGTAAAAAATCTAAAAACCTTTACAAATTGTATTTAAACAAAACCGAGCTGTAACTTAAAATGTGTGCCCAAAATACTTAATTCTATTCAAAACATAGTGCAAATAACCTGAGCTCAAATAACAAGGAGCAATATACATAATGAGGCTACATATTTAGAAATTCTCGGTCTAAAGGCACCAAACGTCTCAAAACCTGTAGAATGTTCATGGTAAGCTTAGTTTTTACATAACCAAGATACTAACGATAAGAAGAGAAGCACATTTACAGTAGAACACTCCATAGTACCCCATAAGATCATTTTACAATACATCTTTCAAGATCATTATAAAATTAACATGGCAAGTGTAACAGTAATACATGTAATACCAATAATACTAAAAAAAAATCTGGAATCGAAAGCACCAAATGTCTCCAAAAAAGTAGTTCAATATGTATGGTGTTCATGGCCGTCTCAATATAAATAAGAGGCTGACAATAAAACAACATAGATCAAAATACACGTTCGTCCATAATTCATAAATTGTGTATAATGTATCGACTGTGTTCCTAGTGGGCTCATTCCCAAATCTCGCAAAGCGTACAATGTGAAGTACTGGGAACGTTTCCTTTGTTCAACATTAAGAGTTGTCTGCTGACAAAGACATTAAGTTCTTTTGTCTACATTATGGAGAAGATTGTGCTGGTGAAAGGTTGTTAGAACTTCGATCGTCAGTGTGCTGCAAATAATGATAAACAAGTATAAAAAAAAAAATAAAAATAGGTGGAACAATAACCCATGCATTTTAAATGAAAAGAACTGATATTGCCTCCTTGATTATGATATAGGATTTGCTACTCATGCACACAAATAGCTCGCATATGAAGGATTGAGAATGAATCCCCTTCGACCATTTTCCTTTTAGAAAGGTGAGCCTAGAAAGTTGAGTATAATATAAATACTTGTAGGTGATTTTTTTGTGTGTTTTTTTGTTTTTTGTTTGTTTGTTTTTTGTTTTTTTTTTTGGTCAATTTGTGTGTGTGTTGTTGTTGTTGTTGTTGTTGTTGTTTTGTTGTTTTGTTGTTTTTGTGTTGCATATATATCTATATCAGATCAAGTAAATAGTAGGAGTTATTCATTTTGTATATAATATGACCTATCGTACTGAGGATCAAAAAGGCAGAATTTTTTACACTTTGTATTTAGGGCGTTCGCCGACTCAGTCTCGACATATAGGGTTAACCCTAACAGTACCAAGGCACCAATCTGCTATAAGTCGTGTTCATTAAACGATACATTTGAATCCATTTCTGAATAATGACCAGTTTACTAAAATCCTTTCCAAATAATGAACAACTCATTAAAATCCTCTCCAAATAATGAATAATTATTGAAATCTTCTCCAAGTAATGATTATTTTTTGGAAATCCTTTGCAAATAATGAATATTTTCTTGAAATCTTTCCAAATAATGAGTATTTCACTGAAATCTTTTCCAATTAATGAACAATTTATTGAACTCCTTTAAAAATAATAAACAATTAACGACAAAACAGACATCTTATTTTGCCATTTGGGCAGAAGCGTTCCCTTGTTGAATATGAATCGATATCAGTAAGGAAATGTAACATTTCGGTGGTTTTTCTCGATACTTCTAGGGTTAACGGTGAAAACAGTGCGTAGAAAAAATCAAATTCATACAAAATACAGTAACATTAATTCTTCCTATCACTCACAGTGATAAATTTATAATCATAAATGTTAATGTGCATAAATCTACTCCCCGATAAAATATGCATAGCTCACAAGATTATTACAATGTGTCAGTTGGTTTGCCAAAGCTTGTAACAAAATGCAGAAAACTCATAAATATAACACAACTGAATCTGCATAAAATTTGATGAATATCTTTTTTCTTTATATAAATATATGAAATCAATATCATGAAAAGCAGTTTTTTCGCAGAATTGAATAATGTAGAGAAACAGGCAATAGCAATAGACAAATTTCTTAATATATGAACGTAGATCATTACATTTAAAAAGTACCTGTGGTAAATCGAATCTGCATTTTAAACCCCCAAAAAATGTGAAGGCCAATCATCGAATGGCAGGGTAGAAATCATCTATAATGATTCTCTTTTTAAGAAAAAAAAAACTTTCGTTAAAGGGCAGGCAATGTGGGAGAAACAAAATAGGGGAAAGTGAATCATTTTTTTAAAGGGACATGAAATTTAAAAAAATCAAATCTGCATTTTAAACAAAACGTGAATGTCTATCATCGAATAAAAAGTCTTTTTGACTAATGTACTCCCATGGTTAAATGAATGGACACTATGGAAGAAAAATATGGGGAAAATTGGGGAATCTCTATTTTCCGAATTTTTATTCTTCCTAGATTTATGGAAATTCAGAATTGATACAGGCTGTTGTTATTGTTGTTGTAGTTTCTGTTATTGTTATTGTTGTTCTTATTATTTGCTGTTGTTGTTTGATGAAAGCTTTGAATTTGTTTTGGATGTGTGTGTCTTTCTTTCTCTAAATCAGCTGATTCGCAAATGCAGTTGATTGCTTCCTCCATAGTGATCCATATAAATAAACAAAGGAATAAATAAATAAATAAATAAATAGATAAATAAATAAAAATGCTAAATAAAATAATATTAAAAACAATATGTACTGATACGTGTTGTGTAGGCAAAAATATGGAATCTTCTTCCAATGAACAATGCTTATTAATAAACTGCATATATCATTGCTCTAGTGTATTTGAGTGATCTCAAATATCGGAATTCATGAATTTGTATGCAGGTCTATCATAAAATTAATATTATGAAATTGAACAACTTCAGCATTATAAAAAATGTATTGCTTTAAAATAAGTGAACTATATCAGCCATTGAAAGTTGATAAGAAAGAGAGAGAAAGAAAGAAAGAAGAGAAAAAAGAAGAAAGAAAAAAAAAACGAAAGACAAGAAATAAAGAAAGAGAGAGAGAAAGAAAGGAAGAAAGAAAGAAAGAAAGAAAGAAAAAAGGAAAGAAAGAAAGAAAGAACGAAAGAAAATCAAAAATCCT
The DNA here is from genome assembly GCA_039654565.1 of Peronia peronii. Taxonomy (NCBI): domain Eukaryota; kingdom Metazoa; phylum Mollusca; class Gastropoda; order Systellommatophora; family Onchidiidae; genus Peronia; species Peronia peronii. The sequence goes on along the minus strand of JBCEWB010047559.1, from coordinate 4,939 downwards.
TTATGAATGCTGAAATTTTATATCTCAGACAAAACAAATCAAGGTTTTCAAATGCATCTCCAAATTCTAAGGGTTGCAGTTCCTGCAGTTGAAGTCTAAATTCGTCTGGTTCAATATCCATGTCTGGGATGGGGTAAGAAAGCTCCTAGTTGCCTCTTAATAGCAACAGCACCTTTTCTTGACAACGACTGTAAATAATTTTAATTAGGTGATTCATATTCGTATGCAGGTGCAGATACAAGGCAGTCTGGTAAGCATTAAATATGTTCTTAATTTGTGAAGTCAAATAGGATCACTGGATGAATGGAATAAATAGCTAGCTAGATGATGGATAGACGAGTGGATGAATTAATATGAAGATAGATAGACAGGCAGGTAGGCAGACAGATAAATACAAAATAAATCGTGATGAAGAGTGATAAATAGGTCAATAAATTGAAACAGGAAAATAATTATTACATCAAAACCAGATAAGATAGCATAACAAGTCAAGTCAAGCTGATTGCAAAGATATTAGTGTTGAGTTAGTCCACTCTGTGTCATTCTGCCCTGATCCTTTCTCTCTCTATCTGTTTGTTTGTCTGTCTGTCTGCCCATCTCTCTCTCTCTTGCAATTTTCACTTTCTTTTTTTTTCTTTCCACTTTTCCCTCTCTCTCTTTCTGTGTCCCCATTTGCCTCATCTTTTTTCTCTTCTCTTCTCTCGTTCCCGCTCTCTAGTTTCGATCACCCTCTCGTTCTCTCTATAGAGGCATCACAGTTATTCGAAGATTAAAATAAACTAGCTGGTAACATGTTTTTCTTTTTAATTTAAAAAATTGACAAATAGAAATAAAAATGCGAGAAAGTTGCAGCTATGTATGACAGTGCACAAACCTTTCACATTGCCATACACATGTTCCTCGACTGGTGTCTCCTGGTGCCTATCAAATGTTACATCTGCAAAGTCACAGAAAAAAATGTTAAGATTGAGTATTAATTTAATACGAGTTTGTAAAAAAAAGGTTATACCATAAATAAATGAATTTTAAATATATGCTCATTAATACAACAATGCATTCTAAATATTAAATCAATTGGCCGAGAGAACGATACAGGAAGAATTATTTCAGGCATGATTGTCAAAATTTTCTTGAGCCCAAGAACAGAAACTCTCAGTGAGCAAGATTAATTAATCAATCAATGGGCAAAATAAAAAAAATCTACAGATTATGTTATCTATCGCAGTTTAGTCGCATGTGGGCGACTATCTCGGCGAAAAGAACATGCACACATTCAAAATTCTCTACTCAGTTCTGTCGATTTTGTGGCAACATCATTGCAACATTCAGATAGAATCCCTGGATTCTTTCATATATTAAATCATATTGCAAACATAATCTTTATTTGAGAATTGAAACACGTGTAAAATGTGATCTTGACAACATTAACTATCTGTTTGCAAAAGCAAAAAAGCACCTTTGATGCCAGGCAGCACAGTTAGGATTCCTAGTGAGTGACCTGTACACCAGTGCTCACCATTCTTCACCACTGTGTCTCGGGTTTGAATCTCCTCAAGTGGTTTCCCCCGTCCACTCTGTTGTATGTTGTTGTATATTGTTCACTCAATTCTTGCGCAGTCTTCATTATTTTCTTCCTCTCTCCATGGTACTTTGGGCTATATGGTCTTTGTAAGACCACTAGATCTCGTATTGTGTTTGTACCAACTTTTCAGCTCTTTTTATTATTATTATTATTATTATTATTATTATTATTATTATTATTATTATTATTATTATTATTATTACTGTTGTCGGGAGTTTTTCGAATGACCAGGTGTAATGTTGAATGATTTTGCGGATGTCACCGTGTATCACTCAATCACCTTTCTCTCTTTTTTTTTCTTTGTCCTCTTCCTGTCTCATCTTTTTCTGTTCTTTTCTCTCTTTCTGTCTCTGTCCTCTCGATTCCTCACTCTTTCTCTCTGATGGTGTATCGCAATTCTTTAAGATTTAAAATAAGTATTTAAAAAATATTCTTTAAATAAAAAAGAGAAAGAAAGAAGAGAAAAGAAAGAAAGAAAGAGAAAAGTATAAAGAATATTGGCAAGCAGAAATTATAAAATGCCAGAAAGTTAGAACTATGCATGATGATACGACAAACCTTTCACATTGCTATATATCTCATCCTCAAGTGGTGTCCCTTGGTAGCGATTAAATGTTGCATCTGCAAAGTTGAGGAAATAAATTTAAAAATTAAATATTAATTTACATGAGCTAGTAAAAAAGAGTTCTTGCAAAAATAAATGAATTTAAGTTATATACTGATAAAAATACTTTATTGTGTGGTAAATATTGGATCAAATGAGCTAGAAAACGATACACGGAGATAAAATTGAAGCATTATTATGAATATCCATATCTAGTCCTAGGACTCTTTGTTGAAATTTTCTTGGTTATCAAGAAAAGAAAATGTCAGCGAGTAAAATTAACTAATGAACAAATGGATAAATTTGAGAATATGTATATACTCAAAAATTGTCTCAGGTGGGTCGATCTTGTGACAACATCTGTGCAACATTTTGCTGGCAGGCCAGTGCTGTTATTTGTTTTGTTTTGTTTTGTTTTCAAATACTCCATCCAGTGCAAACAATTCTTTGCTTAAGAATTTGAACACATGTGAAAACTCACTCGTCATGGCAACATTAATTTCCTGTTTGCCTTTGCACCTTTGATGCCAGATGGCGCAGCTGAGGCACTTCATGGGTGATCTTTGACACCAATGTTCTCTGCTCCTTACCATGGTGTGCTGGGGTTTGGATCTCCACCAAAAAATCTCTGTTCACTCTGCTATATTGTTCGTTTACTGCGTCCTCTGTCTTTCTATTATGCTTGATCTCCTCGCGGTCTTTGGAGTATGGTCTTTGCAAGGCAGTTAGATCTCGTAATGTGATGATACTACTTTTCAGGGCTTTTCTTTGGAACTGGTGTCACAAGATTTTTTCACATAACCCGGTGTGCTGCTCAATAGTTTTGCAGATATCATTGTTTATCAGTGGATCAAGCACGAAATGCCCAAAATAAAGCAAAATCATTTTGAGAAATGCTCCACGCTCTACAGATTTGCAAAAGAGCCTTACAATTGAAATGAGATGCCGCAAAAAAAATCCTTAGCATAAACTGAAGAGATCATGTAAAAATAAAAAGGTTCACAAGAAGATCTAGTAAGTTACAAGACCTCACGAAACTCTCCTCATCGTGGTGAAGACAAGAAAACTAAAACTGTATAATCAGGAGCTTGATTTGTTTAAAAAATCAACTTGCAAGGCACAATAAGAGACATTTGTAGGTGAAGGAGACGAGGGCAGTGATGGGAAGACAACGTCTTAGAATGGACAGGAATTTGACCGGCTGACTCCTACAGAGCAGCAGAGGGCAGAGAAGACTGGGGGAGGTTGGTGACCCAGCTTTACAGGCGCTCTCTGTCATATTGGCAGAAAACAAAGAACAGATGGTAGTGATAACAATATTTTAGGCAATTAAGATTCCAACAAGTCACACCAGACGTCTGGAGGACTTTAAACAGAGATGATTATAATGCATATTTAACCCTCTAAAGTCCAGAGTGGCATATGCGTCATACATAGCTGGGGCAGATCTGATATATACAGAAGTTAGGGAAGACTTCAGAAGACTGAAATCTGAGAATATGTTGGATGTTTTATTATATCAGAAAAGAATTTTAGAGCACAAATGTTTAATGCAGATGCTATTCAGTCAGCACACATAACCCTATAGGGACAAGGAATGCAAATAATCTGCCTTTGGAGAGAGCTATCTGTTTTTTTTTAATTATTCCGGAATTTAGAGTATTAAATTTAACTATTGTCTTTGTCTCACACTGTCACTTCAGTAATCTGTAGTTCAGAAACATTATATATGTCAATTAGTAGGCTACTAGTATAAAAAAGTTAGACTGGTGTCCAAAACCTTAGTGATTTTATTCAAACAAACCTGCAGTGTTTTCTTCATAGGCTCTTGTGGCTGCTGTGCCAGGATGGTAATGTACCACCTCATACCTTTCACAATCATTAACTGCACAAAAAGTGAAAGACATATCTTATTACGTTAGCATAAATATTCGTTTCAAATGGACGGTGGAGTTCAGTTCTCATAAAACAGAGAGAATCTTATATCTTGATTACAGTGATATCGTATAACTTCATACGTTTTACGAAAGTAGAAGTGCACAAAATGTGGACAAAATTTTGTGTCCTCTTTTTCTATGTTGAGAATGTCATAGAATCGGGGTATGAAGATGAGAGGAGGAGGGGGTCATCTACGTCCATAGAAACATAGGAAGAAGATCTGGTTTTGTCAGGCATAGATCAAAGTTCATTCACTATAACAGAGATCAGTGTTCATGTAAATGTAATACATAAACCAGTCTGTGTTTGTATGGATCAACAAATCTAAATCTTAATCCTGTCTATTTTACATATTTCACACATTCTGTGTAAACTGAAAAGTGCATATCAACACAGCTCATGAGAGTTGAGAGACACAGGGCTAGACAACATATTACAAGACTAGATAGAAACGATACTACCCAGAAAATAATACAGGAATACAGAGATTACGTAAAAACCAAAACATGCAACTGTACACAAGAAACGTTTTGAAGATATTTTTTAACGAGATGATTTCCAAATTCAAACACTATACTATCGTCCCTCTTTAACAGAATCACAGCAATATATTTCTGCATCCACTCTCTTTCTTTCTCTCTCTCTCTCTCTTTCTCTGTCTTTCTCTTTCCATCCCCTCCCCCTTTTCCTCCTTGCCTCACTCAATTTCATTTTATGAATATTTATACAGATAACCTATCTGCCTGTCTGTCTGTCTGTCTGTCTGTCTGTCTGTCTGTCTATCTATCTATCTATCTATCTATCTATCTATCTAT
>JBCEWB010047548.1:0-14316 GCA_039654565.1 Peronia peronii | reverse complement strand
TTAGAAATCGAGGGTAAGACCGATATTGTCTTGTTCAGAAATGAATGTACTTTCGATTCCTGCAAAAAAAAAAAAAATCGATATCTGACCTCCCTCATCACTATCAAAGCCCGATTTCTCAGTTCTAGCCCAGCGACTTATGTCTCATTTCTACAGGCTGCGAGACATATCTCCAATCATGTTTGTGGCAGTTGATTGTATAGTAGTGACTACATTGTCTTCACAGAAAAAGATATATAGGGTGAAACACACGTATCACATTGTAATACTGGGGTGACATTCAATTCAGAACAATGTGAATAAAATTCAAAAATGGTGTGCATATTTTTTATTGGATCTAATTAGAATTCTTTGTAACAAAAATAATACTAGTAATTAAAAGTGAAAACTGATTAATAAATACTATAACTGGGATTAAAATAAAGATTAAAAAACATTAAAATTTCCTGATATCACTTAAAAACATGTCGGTACAATCACAAGAGTGATGTCCCTGAATGAAAGAACAAAAAAAATCAATGGCCACAATATCATTGACATCCGCACAATGGAGCTCTGAGCGGGATAATCTTAAAATAAAAATGAAACGTTAAGAACAGGTAATACATTCCAACTGCAATCGGAGCAGAAAATGATATGATAAAAATGCGTGAAAACTCACACATTTAAGTAAATTTCCAATCTGAAGGGATAAAAACTGATCAGTGAAATTTTCGATATTGCTGCTTCCTCTGCCATCGCATGTGGTTATAGTTCAGGCACTTATACACTAACTGTAATAAGTAAACATACAATCTGGGGATGGCTCAAAACCATTTATACAACATTCTGATCTATATGTATATGGCACTAGGATTTAGGAAGATTACTTGTTTGGTAATAAACCTTTGTACATTTCCTTCAAACTGAAGGAAACAGAAGTATTATGGATCTTACTAAACACTGCTGTCACGACACTCATCGATTTTGATATCAAAGTTCGGCCAATGACACAAAGAAGAAAACATCATTTATGTTGTAAAGGCATGTAAAAAAAACATCTTCAGATGATGTACTCAACGCAACTTTTATAACCTCGAAACTTTGAACCCAGCCAATGTCATAAAGATGATCAGCAGCAGCTACCATTAATATATTGTGTTACAGAACAATTTACATATTCTGACGTCATATTTTAAACATGTTCTTTGTGGTGTCCTACCGTTTAGCCAGTGGCTGCCAGTGTTGTTGTCCTAGCAAACAACATCTTGACTTCATGTTCTCAATACATCTTTACCGAGTTAAACGTTAAGCTCAGCCATTGACACATCGGAGCAGAGCAGCAGTTTAAAGACAAGCAATATCCTAAAGTCAGTTGTTCAATATGCCTTTGTGTGCAAGGTTTGGCTAAAACAAAGACATAAAGAAATAAAGAACAGCAACTGCCGTGATGAAAGACAAGTAATATGTTCCTCACACGATGTATTCAACATATATCTTTTCTGACCTCGTAAGTTTTAACTTCTCTAAGTTGCACAGAAGTGCATTAACATGGCAACAACTACTATTTAACGACTATACATTAATTTATCTTGTAAGGCAAACATCCCCCCCCCCCAAAAAAAAAAAAAATCATATCTCCACAGGGTCTTTTTGACGGGACAACGTTTTACTTAGCCAATGGTACCATGAAGACCACAGTAGGAGCTATCATTTCGTATTGTGCTTACAGTATACAGCAAGTAGCATTCTTACGTCTTATCTTCAACACTCCGTTTTTGACTTTGTAATCCTTAGCAACAATCTTTCTCTAAGGTCGCAGAGTCGGCTACAGGCACCATATTAGTCGGCTACTGACACCATCACGAACAGAGAAACAGGTACCGTTTGTGACGTCGACAACGTTGCTTTAGCTGATGGTACAATGAAGAACACTATTTATGTACTGAAGCCAACAACAGGCTGATGTCGTTTGCCTGAGACGCCCTTTCTGATGTCGTAGCGTTTAGCTAGTGGCATGAAGAAAAGTGTGACAGCAGCAATAACCTCAGCTGTTCCCAAATACACAAAGGTGGCGTTGTAGGTGCCTGTGAAATCTCTCAGGGCTCCTGTGAACAAGGATATTACGATACGAAAGTCGGCCAGTCAAACAATCATCGTTGCGTGTGTGCATCGGAAAAATCAAATACAAATTGTATTAAACATGTGTATTTGCTTATGAACAAGGGACGTTAATACTTTTCTATGTACAACTGAGGAAATAATTCGTAACCAGAACGAAAAAGAGGCATAATATAATAACGTAAAATTGCGTAGGAGGAAGAGACAAAGGTTCCAAAATAATCAGAAATTTTGATGTCTGAGAAAGGATTGATTTCAAACAAAATAGTTCATATCAAACAAGCTGAATCTGATTATTTTTTTAAAAGAAATATTTCGCATAGTTTCTGTGTTTGTTTTGTGTGACATGGTATTAAGCCAATATTCTTGGAAAAAAAGGTTTAACTGTTATGTATCGATTCCTACTTCGCTGAGCAAGGAAGAATGAACTTTAGATAAATCAGAATATTGTGTGACAGGGATCAAACCTTCAAAAATAAGACATAGGTTAAATCGCCAGCCCATACAGGAGTTAGATATATGTAACTTGGACAACCTCTATGTGACGTATAGTTTTCCCACAGTTGGGATTTTTTCTCCCCCACACACAACATGTACATACATATCCACCTCAAGGATCACTGGACCACACAATGTAAAAATTATAAAACGTATAAAACGTTCACCCTACTCCATTGCTTCATATATGAATTAAATGAACATTATAAAGGAATCAAATGACCATCACAGTCCTAATGAATATCAACTTTAATCTCAAGCTCAGGGTAGTACTGTGAATCCCATAATGCTGCCGGTCTGATGACACTGGAGTAAGGCACATTAGAATAACAATAGTATGGCTAAAAGTTTTCAACAACAGGCCTAATGGTCCTACTTTTATTTTCAAAGGCTTCTTTAAAGATGATTCCAAGCAACGGGAGCAATTATCATTCAGCCAGTGATACAATGAGCTTTCTATCAACGACCGTGTCGTTTATTTTATCTCAAAGATATATGTATTTCAATTTTCCATCTTCTTACAAATTGTAGCATCATAATTATGAGGTTTAATTGGGCGTGAAAATTGTTCACATGCACCAACCAGACTGCGAGACATAAGTTGGCTCACCACAAATAGGGTAGGATATTGCAGCTCCCATGGCCATAAAGATCATGAAGAAGCCCATAGCAGTGGAGAAGTGTTCCTGGCCCAGCATCTCTAAGACAATCAGAGGCTGCACAACAAAATAAGTCCCGGTGAAGATACCATACACGACGGACATGCTCATCAACGACCTATGTGGAAAGAGGAAAGGGAAAAGAAGTTACAAGTTACAATGCTCCACCTAGAATGTGGTAAAAGATCATCTTTTCACCTTTGGATTGCAGAAATAAAAATCCGTCCATGTTCTAAGGTCTAACCATCAAGTCTAAAAGAGAAAAAAAAAAGTATCGCTAGAGATTGTGACCATTTCATTACATACATTTGGACCACACGTCTTACAAAATCATTAAACTTTGTACAAGACGACGGAGATTTAAGAACGGCAATGGTGGCCACTGGCGAAAGATCACAAATACCGGCAAGCTGTAAAAACATTGTTATATGATTGTAAGGCAAAATAATCGTCGATCTTATTTCCTTCTCTGTTTCTTCTCTAGACATAATACTATCATAAGTCATTGACCCTTAGGCTACCTTAGGCAGTGCATGTAATTTTTTTCTCTAGTATAGCTTTGTTTACATGAGATTCCTCGGGCCAGTTGGAATTTACAGTACTGATCATACTTGTAGAATTCTCCAAGGATATATTCTGTATATGCTCTAAAGTGATGTCTAAACACTAAGTTGAAAAAAAATAATCACAATGAAGTTAAAGAAATTGATAAATTACATCAGCATATCCCAATGTATAGATTTAGCTACGTGAAAAATACAATTTATTTTCATATTCTACACCAGCTTTTGGACGATCCACTTGGCAAAGGACCGGGTATCATTAATTTAGCCCCCGTGCAAATATTTGGATGATTCTTTTCCTGAACAAATTTGCTAGCAATAGATGAATTTCTTTCAAATGTTTGTATGACATAAACATTGCTTTAGATGCTCTTAGGGCCTAACCATTATGTTATCTGTTTTCGATATTCTGGACAGAAATCAAAATAGAAATTTATAAACGACTTTCAGATTTTACGCCAAAACTGGATTTAACTTAGGCTGATGTTATCTAATAGCTGTATCTCAATCATCATGCAGCATTAGGAAAGGCAGTGCTTTCTGTCTCTAGCAGCGCAGGTACGGTAAAAACCACAAAAGATTAATGACCACGGATACTCCCATGTATAGCGAATCAATCCTTTAGTGGAATGCAGTTTCTTCAGATATGATATCTCTACAAAAAGGTGATAGATCAACAAACTACATGTAATGGTAATGATTCGGCCATAAACGCACAACTAGCTCATTTTGATCATGATGTCATTGAACAAAGCACCTTAACACTTTCTCCCAACCATATCTTTCTCATGTGCAAGCTTTTGGAACGGAAAAAAAATCATTGCTGTAAGCTGTAAAAGTTCTCAACAATGAGCGGAAGGTAATTTAAAACTGAGAGATCAGAAGTGACTGTAGCAAGAAACCAGTTTCTTTGGCAAGAGCGTGGGGGAAAGCCAGACGGAGCGAGAGAGAGAGAGAGACAGAGAGAAAGTAAGAGGGAAACAGGCAGGGGGAGACAGAGAGAGAAAGGGAAAGAAAGAGAAAGAACCCATGAGAGAGAGAGAGTGAGAAAGAAGGAAAAAGAAAGACATAAAGACAAAGAAATGGGAAAGTCATGATGATTTCACAAGTGAATTTTCTATTATTGTTATATGTATTTTTTATATATGGAAATTTGGAAACGGTCTCTGAGATTGATTTCAAGAAACATTTTTGTTCATTTCTATTGATATGTGAGGCAAAGTAACCCTAAACAAAGAATTGTGGTATAATAAAATAATTCCGAAAGAAATGCCAAACTTGCTAGAAATCCTTCCACTGCGAACGAAAGTCTTAGGGAAAAGCGTATTTCAAACATTTGCATGTGATGGGGAAGGAGGGATTGTGTCTAATTCCTGATATTAAAGTAAACCAGTATGCAAATAAAAGTGCAAACTGAGTCACTATCAGAACAGGGATAGGGCTGCATTCACAGATTATTCAATGTTTTCAATCACGAATCTGTCACAAGCATTGCAAGAAGAAGGAGAAACCAAAAAAAAAAAAAAAAACAAATCAAGAAAAGATAGAGAGAAAAAAAAATCAACTCGCCAATAGTCCTGTAGCAATGGGGCAAGCAGGCCCATGATGCCCACCACACACAGGGGAACTTTGAGGACGTTGATTGGCCCGAGCAGGTGGAATGTCAGAATGGCGCCTGGTATCAATCGGGCAGGGATGTCCAAGAAGTTCATTATTGACAGGAACAAAGCCCCATCGTAGGCAGTGAGGCCTCGCTCTACTACCAGAGGTGGAATGTATGTTGGTGGCATAACAGTACCAATGGAAGCACAAAAGAAATACACGCACAATATCCAAAAGGAAAATGATTGTAATAATCCACTTCTCTGACAATCAAAGCACTGCTTTCTCCACCGTTCTTTCTTATCACGTGAAAAGAAAAATGAAAATTTTCCCGCTCCTTCCATTTTTGCTCTGTTTCTCTCTGTGAGTGCCAAATCTATCCTCTTATCATAATTTTCTATTGGTGTCAGCAAAGAACTAAATATAAATGCTTGCATCAAGATACCACCTGTCAGTAACACACCACCTTCAAAGGCATAGTGGTCCAATAGGAAACGGCATAACAAGGGCAACACAATCCCGCCTAGGCTGGCTCCACAGGTACTGATGCTAGAGGCCAAAGCCTTACGTTTGTCAAAGTACTGGGTGAGAGAGACAAACGGTGGCATGTACTGGAAAGCCAAGGCTGTACCTGCAGATGGCAAGTTTTGGTGTTTGAGTTCACACTGGAGAGGATCCTTGTTTGTAAAGAAGCAGCGATCTATGGTGAGTTCTGCATGTATATTCATAAGAAAGAGATCGTTTGATCACCCATAATTAATTTTTTGTATCCTCTTCTATTTATACAAGTTTCCTTCATGGGATAATTCAACTTTAAGAGAAAAGGTAACGAAGAACTTATTCTAGTGTTACTAAAATAGTGACGTTATATTATCACTTCGCCTTTTAACCTTTCTCAACTTTTCAATAGTTACATTGCTATTTTTTTATTCTGACACCCTGACAACAATAACAAAAACAATAAATGAAAGAACAAGAACAACAACAAAAAATTATTAAGAATTGCTCATGAAAGGCCCAGAGAATCATTACCAGAACAAAATAAAAATCGATGGGCTCTGCAAACAGACGCATATACTATCATACTTACAGAAGAGGAATTTGAAAAAAAAAGTGTTGGACAGATCATACACTAAAAACGTCAAACAGAAACATGAAGAATAGTCTAAGCATGTCCAACACTGTAAGATTAGGCAAAGTAACAGACAATATCACAGGAGGATAAATAGCGACGATTTCCACAAAGATAAGTCATCTAAAACGAGGAAGGAAGGGAGGGGGGGGGGGATTTTCTAAATCAACAAGCCACATTCTAACTAAACAAAGGCCACTATTTGGAGGAGAAACAAATATGACTTTTGTCGTTAATCTATCAGTTCAAGCAAATTTACTTCATTTATTGCTAAACAAAATGCAAGCTTCAAGTAATTCCGTATCATAGAAGAGCTGCTCAGAAGTCAGAAATATTTATCTATGGTCCATGCTGTTACTGAATAATGCATGTCATCGCAAGCAGTGTGTACGAACATTAGTTTTAACAATTATAACATTATTAATAAAACTGAGATTAATATATCTGAATATTTTTTTCTGTGATTTCCTTTCTCTGCACTGATTTCAGGGCAAACTTCCCAGACTGCGTATAAGCAACTTCTTCCAGGCACCAAACACCCAGGTTGGAGCAAGAATGCCGTTCACTGCAGACGGTTATCTTTCAAGCTAACCATGACAATACCATAGAAGATTCCTTGTGTCAGACAAAGCCATTCCACTCTGGTGACCCAAGCACTTCCGGCCATTCCTGCTGTCAGAAAGAATGAACCAATCAAACAGCTAGTTCTGGGCGAGATCACTTTCAGTAGTCCAGCCATCACCACAAACGCTGTAACATTGAATGAGAATTGCAATGAGTGAAATGGTCACAGTTTGATGATTCTACATGCAAGCTATTTTACTTGAAATACATGACTCAAAAGATACATAAATAATTTTAGGCTATGTTTCGGACTTATAAATTTAAATTCAAATTGCAGAAGAAAGGAGAAAAGGGGGGAAGATGGAAATTAATAGTTAGTCTAATCAAAATAATGGTAAAGTACATAAAGAAAAATAAAACCAAATATAAACATAGGTAGTTTTCATGTGCCAGGGCCTTCACCTAGCAAATAATCATTATTGATTACCGTTATAGCCTATCTTTTCTGCGAACTAAATATAGATCCAGGCTTCCCCGTCTGTTCTCCCTGTGTGTTCTATCAGCTCTACTGGCTCTGAATATTTGACAATGGAATGACGGGACTGATGATGAAAATAGCAAAATCAGCAAGCTGTTCTTTTCTGCAATCCTTATTACTAACGAGAACAACAAAACGGTGAGGAGGAAACTGATAAATCAAACATTAAATGGAAGCAAAACACGTTTCACTGAGTGGGTCTAAGACTAAGTGAGATTCTTCTCTAGAGTGATTGCACCCTAGCAATAAATGGTGGCAAATTGAGAAATACTATGGCTGTGTCAGGGTAATGAATAGTCAGCAAGTTGTGACATTTTTTCTATCACTGTCCTTAAAAATCACATGTTTTTGCTTATGGAAATCTCAATTTCATTTTCATTTGTCTTTTTTCATAGTACGGTAAGTTTAAAATTCAAGAAAGTTGCCTTGCATAAATTTCCATTGGAATCATATTTTCACCGCAGCTGTGACTATAGGAAAAAAGGAAAGAGATAGAAGGCGGTTGGGGAGGAGGGGGGGCGGGAGGAGAGGAGGGAAGGGAATAAGAGTTTGGCCAACAAGAGATGCCAAGGATCTAATTGTTTTCCTTATCACATTTGTGCCATCCTAACATTGCACAATGTGCCTCATATGTGTGACGATATGAAATAGTAGCAATTTCTTTTGCTTTGCTTTAAAATTGTAGCACTGAAAAAGCAACTTCAGTTGGTCACTATTTCGGAATGGCTAAGGCAATAAGAAAAGTAAAAGACTTACACCCCAGACTACAGACCAGCTCCATGACACCCAGAATAACTGACGTCATAGACGAGCTGGAGGCAAATCTTCTCTGGAACTCTACAAAGAACACACCAATGGTCTTCATGTAGCCAACCACCAGAAACTGCAGGCCAAAAACGGCTGAAAAAAAAATGGATGATAGACTGGATGAATGGGAGATGGAAATAAAACAGACTTTTTCGTGGAAAACTGTGGAAAATGCCGTATTTTGAGAGATTATTTCACGGCACAAGATAGTGTATAATTCGGCTAAACACATGCTGTTCCGAGGCTGAAAGCCGAAAAAAAAAACTCTTCATGTCAATTTTTTCCTAAAAAAAAAACAACAATTTTCAAATACGTTTTTTCTCAAAACCAGGTTTTTTGACACTATTTTGCTATCGACTTTTTTGTTTCGCTACCGATTTTAACCAGATCTGGTATAGGCTACATCATTTTCACAACAAGACCAAAAAAGGTACGTATGTGCGTTCCATTCGGTGGGTAAGTTTTGGAAAAAAATATTTTTTAATATGAACTTTACATATATAATATTAATATATCATAATATACTTGAATTTTCGTTACATGACATTTTCAAAAATTTCTAGAAAATTTTCTATTGCATGGGGGGGGACTGAAAATATGTAATATTTTAGATATTATGTCAAGCAATATGTCCACCAAGTTTTATCAAGCTCCGCTGAAATTTGGCGGAGGAGATAGATTTTAAAGTCAGTCTTTTGGGGACGCCAAAATCCGGGATGGCGGCGTTGCCATGACAACCACATGAAAAAATGTTTTCCTCTAATTTCAACATGCTGAATTCGATGGAAAAGTTTAAAATTGTTTATCTTTAATGATAATAATAATTTTAAAAAATCACCTCCAGAACGCCTCCACCCCCCCCCCCCCCGGCCTTGGCCTTAAGCCCATTGAACGTACATTACCAACAGAAACGTGCCGTCCATACCCGAATTCTTGCTTGGCACCAAGGACATGGATGGTACATCTTCTGGTAATGTTCCAATATTCATGCTTTATAAACAACTCAAGGGTACGACCAGCATGATTTAATTAATCCCTAATTAACATTCGTGTCTGTGAATTCGTAGTACATATAAAGTTAAAGTACTAGCAGGTACGCAGACCTATGAAGTAACGTATTTGCAGTTAGCCCTGATGGATAACGTATAGAGTGCACCTGGTATCTTATCTTATTTAAAGAAATACATCAAGAAATGTCTTGTTTTATTATAGAACATAAAATGTATTACAATGTGGTGATGCATTTTCTTTTTAAGACATTAATTTAATCTCCTCATTTCACATTCATATCAATGCTTTTATGGCAAAATTAATACAAGTCATGCGGCTCTATTGATGGACAAGTGGGTCATGGTATGATTAAAACTGCTTACCTATCATGATGATCCAAGCATAGCCTCTATCCACGGGACGATCTGACTTTGCGTGGACTTCAGTGACCACCAAAGGATCAAGTTGTCCATCTGCCTTAGCATGTTCAGTAGGTATTTTTGGGGTATCGGGTAGTAATTCTGGTTTTGTGTTGTCTTTACCCTCTGAGTGTCCATTATCGAAAAGAGGACTGGACATCTTACTAAATCAATCACTTATTCCACTGTCATCGTTGGTAAATAATCACGTTACGAATGACACTTACTTCTTGACAGATAATAGTACAACAGAGATAAAATTATTGAACACGTACACTGCCCTGCTTTCTAAAATAGTTCTATCAACTGAAAAAAAAATTAAGGTTTATTGAGGGCTAAATAAAACACATCGATCATCGCCGATAACTGCACGGAGTCTCAGGATACGGCCCAGCTCAACACAGTATCACCCCCTGAAGAAAGGTCAGCAGACAGGACACATTCAACACATAGGGTCAGCGATAATGACCAAATCTTTCCGAGTTTTATACGTGTACACTCGGCATAAACAGAGAACTTTGGTATCGGTGTCAGTTGTGAGTTGAGGCAGGCAGTTAACCCTTATATAAGCGTGTTCTCATTCCCTGACCTCAGTACGAAGAAAACAATTACATTAGTTAATTGCCCGACAAGCTCGTAACGCCTGAGACAGAAGTTGCGTCTGAGTAGTAACAATCAGAGACCAGCACAGAAATTCACTCATGAATTTTTATTGCGTACAAGACTCCGTCATGCAAGCCAAGTGTAATGTATGTAATAAAAAAAAAAAAAAGGTTTCGTTACTTGCGGAGAGAAGTCCAGACTCGTCACGACCCTGACTGTTATGTTGCAGTGTGTTGTCTACCCACTCCATGACCTCATTTACCCTACTATTCTCGTATGGGTAAGAGATGTGTACATAAAATACGGATCATTCTCAGAGAACGCTGCAATGCAAAGTCGTCAGTGATAAGGCAGTCAGATGAAGTATCAATAAAGTAACCATTCACTATGCTGCGGACAGGATGTACCATTCTGTACGTAATAATTAATGAAAATAAAGATTTTTATGTTATACCGGATGGGAAAAGAGCAAGGAGAGGAAGGTGGAGAATACAATCTACAAGAATGGTAATCGCTTGAGATGGCGCAATGGCATCAGGAGAAGATAAATCGTGATTTGCTACCCAGACAACAGCACACCAACAACAACAACAACAACAAAAAAAACGAAAAAAGAATACATATATAACAATACAAGTGAAATCGATATTTTTACGTTGATCTGACTGTAATGACAAAGAAGAATCATGTCCTGTGCAGGGGGCAGTTAAGGGAGTGGGTAGCAATCCCGAAATTATATTGCCCTCCACTGTCAGACTTCTTTTATTCCATTTTATTTATTTTTGTTCTCTCTCTCTCTCTCTTTGTTTCGTTCTCTCTTTCTTTCTTTTCTCTCTTTAGTTTTTTTCTTTTCTTTCTTTCTTTCTTTCTTTCTTTCTATTTTACTTTATTCGTAATTTATGTCTCTTGGTGAAGTTGATATATTTTAGCAGACAGAATTTTAGTTGTTTTACTGTTGTTTTGTTTTATTTCTAAACATTCGAAAATTACAAAAAGAAAAACCAACATTCAATATTGGTGCACATATCGACGACCTAACCACATACAAGACAACCATAATATAAACATAAACAACGTATTGAGCGAAAATAAAAATAGGAAAATTCGGGAAGAGTTTTATTTGGGTAACTTTTTAAAGAAGAAAGAGAACTATATAGTCTTCGACTAATTTGAATACGTCTCCTGAGTAACTTACATTGTTGCGTTGTCCTGAAAGGCTATCATGTCATCGAAGTTCTGGCGACTAAGAAACACTTTCAACAATTGCCGCAGCATTGCTTTAGAGAGAAATGTAAAAACGAAAGTCCAGGGGGAAAAAAGACTTTAAAAAAGAAGAGCAATGAAATATGAGGTTGAGGCTGTACATATCCCCAAGGAACAAATGAAGGGTTCAATGGAAAAAGTCGTGATGTCCAGTTTAGAAATTTTAGAATACTAGACATCAATACAGTGTTTCAAAATAATTTGGTAAAATCATGATACTTCTTTTTATGTATGATGAAAAATGGATAAAGTAGAACTCACAACAGATTTTACAGATATAGTAATCAACAGTAAATTGCTCAAAGCCGGCAAACGCAAACTTCGCAAAAGTGACAAAATGTGAAATCCTGAGCTTTTCCGTTGAGCCCTTCAAGTGGGTGAACACAGTCGTCTCTTATCAGAGCTGGTATAAACTGAGCGTGTAGGTGCATCGCATTTTTAATGTACCATTTTCAGCATTATATGTTGAAGCAGGTCACTCTATAATACAAATTAATACATATGCGAATAAATATCATGTATTGCTTGTATCAATCGATAGATCTTCTACTAGAATATTCATCGCCTCCTTGCAAACACTTGATGTTTGATTATAAAGTTTCCAGCTGCTGCACCTTTAGTGTGTGTCCTACTGTGAACTTCTAACGGTGAAGATGACGTGTTGTTTTATGCTCCGTTAATTTTTAGCCAGCAAAAAAGACAGGCCAAGCGTCATGTGATCAAACGTCACTGAGATCAACTCACACCTTGCTATTCAATTCTGCTTAATGATGTCTTTCAACCGCTTGCGGGTGGTTTTCTCGACGGGTGCATTGCTATTGTTAGTGTTGATGTTTACAACTGTACACTTTACTCACTAATTAGATCTATTCTGTGAGAAAATGATTGTATACATGTAGTCTCTAAGCTTCACAACCTGATATAGAAAAGTGCCCATATTCTCTCATCTCAAATTTTATATTTTGTTCTGTTTCATTTTGTTTTTGTTCTTTTTTCTTTCTTCTTTTTCTACAAAGTGGATTGAATTGAAATGAAATGTTAAAAAAACATATCGTTGTCACTGATTTCATGAAAACGCTTACATATACTATTGCATATGTAAAATGCATATTTACTTAATATTCAGTGGTTACTTCATTTTGTCAGCCTGTGGGTGGAGGGATAGATGAACGGATGGACAGATCGATGAATGGATAGTTGGATGGAGGGATGGATAGATGGATACTTAGGTGGGTATATGCATGGATGAATACATGACTGGATGCATGGATAGATTAATAGACTTTAATGAAATATACAAATGTTAAAACTTCCCACAAAAGTAAGTCGTTTTGTTGAAGATTGAAATACAGAATCTCATATCTCTACCAGCTTGGCAATCACCAGCAGGTCCAATCAAATAATGATCTTGCTGGCTATTGTGGCATCGGGAGGGAAAAGGTTGGCAGCCTGAGATTCCAAATCTACGTTAACATTGTATAGATTTCAAGAAGCCCATGCATCTCTTCATATAAAATTTGGTAGTTGTGAAGTTTAGGCCCCCATTTTCAGGTCAAGCACGTTATGCGTAGTGTGGCTGTTCTATTTACTGCGGACACCCACCCTTTCATTCATAAATTCGGTTGCACTTTTGCACCGCCCGTAAAAGGAAAAGTCACGAGATGGACCGACTCTCACATGAAAAAAAAGAAAAGAAATTACCTGGGATACCCGTAATATCGACGCTGTTCTCATGTCCAACAATTTCGTTTGAGCACCAAAGAAGAGCTTGTGCCATCATAAATATATGCGTAGAGTTTGTGTAAGTTGCAAAACGACATCAACATGCCAAATGGGATACACTTCAAACATGTCCTTCAAACCTTTGTTTATATATATATATATAATTTTAAAAAACAAAACAAAACAAAGCAATACAAACAGCACATAAAAATATCAATTTCATCATTTTAGTTTTACTGCACTGATTTTCATCGTTATTCAGTTCATTCTTCTCGTACATAAAGTACATGATAAATTCAAGGCATAACACAAAACTGAGAACTTTTTTGTAATTATTTATTTTGTTTAAAGACAGCAAACGTGGAAGCTTAGAAGCAGTTTTTATGTCCAAGGAAATCATCAATAGGCTTATTTATTTATCATGTTGTACAGTTACATTGTGATTTGCCAATCAGGGTTAAATTATCTCATTGATTTTGGTTTGGTCGGTATCTTGACAATCTTTCAATACGTCTTGGTGGGCTTTTGAAACATAGATGTGAGTAGGGGGTCAGTGATACAAGATATCAGATGTTCCACTCTGAGATAGCGGTGTCAGCTCTCTTCTTGTTCTGAAATAAAAATAAAAAGACTTGTGAACAGATCAAAGACATTTTAAAAAATGGAAGGGATAAGAAACATTCAAAATGGACTCGTGGAGCATTTTGAGTGTTATATTATTTCAAATGACCGAAAAAAAAGATTGAAGTGCCGGGAAAAAAGAGGGAGCGGGGGGTGGGGGCTTGGGGGGGGGGGAGAGGGGGAGTCAGATGGCATGGCCAAGAAACATATTACACTATCTTCCCCCTGACACCGA
>JBCEWB010047537.1:0-14316 GCA_039654565.1 Peronia peronii | reverse complement strand
TATATATATACACACACATACATACATACATACATACATGCACATACACACACACATGAATTATATACATCAATAAATTGAGCGGCTTAGAGATATTTCTCTCGACTTCCTGGAATTCAAAACAATATTGGAAAACATTCACTCTCTCCAATCCACACAATCATTTCCAAGGAGCAGCTGGCGGGAACTACGCCCTTCTGCTTCTGCATTTCACCGTGTGTAATGATGTTTCTAATTAAATCATAATAAGTCGATCACTCTTTCCTACCTGTGACTTGTAATGGGAGATAATGCGAAGGCACCGGAGGAGATGCTCGCTCTCAACTACGTTCGAGACTCGGCACCTGGCTGGCTGTTTATAAATATTTCCCAACGGCGCTCCGCACACCACACAGAGCTGAGAAGTTCTGGAGGACCCAGCAATAATGTAAGCAGGAAGCTCAGATTTCCGCCAAAGCAATAAACATGACATAGTTTCCGAGAGATGATGCTATCCAGAACACCCTCGTGTTTCACCTGGCAATGGCCAGGCTCAGGCACCAGCGATGTGGCTGCAGATTGTTTCGAAGTATTGGACTAACATACTCTGATAGACTTGGGCTATCTGGGCCGCCCATGTTTCTTTCAGTTCTTCGATGGGTCTACACCGGCGTATTTTTAAACGGAATGCACTTGTGGCATTAGGAACCAAGACGGAGCAGGATGTCCAACCGAAAGCTAGAAATAGACTGAGCGGATCATGCTTTCATGAAAATCACTCAGTCAAATAAACATGGCTGGCATGCGTGATGTACTAAAGACTTTGAAACAAATACAATGGCTGTCTTTTCATTCGAGTACTGACTGAGATTTAGAAGAAAAAAAAAAAGCAGCACAAAAAAAAAAAAAGCAGCATAGATGCAATGATCATATTACAGGGTATCTCTCATAGGACATGTTAAATTTGTTCTAGGACAAAAGGAGATGAATTCATTTATTTCCAGAGTTGATCTGCATAGTTCAAATCTCATTGTTTGCAGCTCTTTAACCAACCAACCAACCAACCAACCAACCAACCAATCAACCAACCTATCAATTAACCAACCAACCAACCAACCAACAAATCAACCAACCAACTAACTAACCAACCAACCAACCAACCAATCAAAGTAGGAGAAAACATAAAGAAGTATAAATATATTTTTAAAAACCAAAAGAAAAGAAAACAAAACAAACAAACAAACAAACAAAAAACACACACACACAAATATATTGTCTGCTCACACCAGTCATGATTAATCCAAGGATACCACATCTATGTCTTCATCTGTCTTTAATAATTCTTCTTCGTTCTATCACGGACCTTACATTCTTTAATTAACTTATCTGCTTCAACTAATTCACATGTCGGAAGATGGTAAGGCCCACATTCGATTGACCGACAAGACCTCACGTTCTCTGAGAACTTCCTGTTGAAGAATTTATGCCAAGACCAATATTTCAATGATATCTTTGGCAGTATGTTTCTCTCGCCTAGTGCTACCTGTGGCACTTGGACCTGTTAAAGTAACGACCATTCTCCCTATTTAACTTAGCTCTGTACCATTCTCTCCTATACCAATACTCTCATACATGCAAAAGAAGATGTGATGATGAAGACAGGTAAGAACAGGAGGGAGCTATCTCAGAAAATAAAATCACGATTATGATTTATTAACATTCTCGAACAAACTATGTACATGTAATTTATTAATATTCTCGAACAAAGTTATCATGCATTGCATTTAAAGAAGAATTGCAGAAGCAACTTGAAGTTGAAGAATTTTATTTGGCTGAACTCAGGAGAGGAAAATTGTTAAGATCTTTCTTGCTGACAGTTAAAGTAGAAATTCTGAACTTGTACATAATTTACCAAGGGATCAAATTGGGCAGAGAGGCTTACCACCCAAAGAAGACACGAGTGAGCTATTATACCCATAGACAGTCTAACCCCGGTAGGGGATCTTGCAGCTTTTGAAGCAAACGTGCCCATCAAAGAATTTAGAGTCCTTGAATTGCTACCAGCAGAAAACGCTTTTTGAAGAAATGTCCTCAAAACATGGATGACACATAATCACTCTTTCAACGTTGATGCAGCAGTAAGCTCGGCCCTATTCACTAACGACAACATAAGACTAAGAAATAAAACAGTCTTCCTGGAAAGCTGATGAAGCGTAGAAAATTACATGCGATATGTACAACAGGACTAGAATTTTTATCTTTTACCGGATCTCACCCAAACATATGGGCCCTACGCTCGAGCTCAGTTGGACTACACGTCATCATCAACGCACTTTGGAAATTTCCAGCGGGATCACAAGATAGCCAACCGAAAGGTTTGAAATTCAGAGGTATGGTAGGTACTACAGAGGCAAAGGGATTTTATGAATATAAAACTAAAGATTTTTTATGTCATTCAGTTATGGAAGAGAAAATATAACGTGGATTTATAAAGTGAATGTTGGACAACATCGTTTAATTATACGGCGGAAACAAGTGCTTCACTGGAAAATAATGAGTAACATTTGTCCAACTAATATTCTACTCCATAAAACGCTGATCAAGGATTCCCAACTGTGTGATAATTGTAAAGAAGTTGATTGCTTGAAACATTTTTTCGTAACGTGTAGGCAAGTACAAACCCTATGGGAAAATATAGGAAATTTCCTTTACAGGAATTTGATTACCACTGAGTCAAGAGTCGATTTTATTTGGCATGTTAAATAAAAATCTTTGTTACAGGTAAATCATGCCATACCGATGGGAAAACTGGCCATCTCATGATTTAAATATGGGAAGGGAGGCAATCTTGTAGACATAATGACACAGGAGCTCGCTACAAAAAATTCTGGAATACGTGACATACTATATCAGGCATTGCTCGTAGAAATGATTCCTGATGGTTGTGATAAGGTAATCATCCCCTTGACATAGATGCTTACAGATCCGTCCATCAAAAAAAAAAAAAGGGGTAATGATCCCCTTGACATAGATGCTTACAGATCCGTCCATCAAAAAAAAAAAAAAAAGGGAGGGGGGGGGGGAGGGGTGCAAAACAGCCGAGAAAGATAAGTATTACTATCTTAACATCCTCTTTCCTCATTATTCGTGTTAGGAACAATTTAATAAAATAACCGTACCAAACAAAATCTGCAGAGGAAACTTAAGCTAAAACACTAACATCATTTTTATTTTTTTAAAAATCTTTATTCTCAACCCCTTATCATGGCGGTTTTGAGTCCGCGTGTAGGCTCAACCATTGAGCGCGCAGTACAGAGAATTGTGTAGATTAGCATTGTAACTTGAACCTGTCTGAGCATAGTTTTTGACAGTTTTTACATGTCCCGGCTCCTACTAGACAGGAGATGCGCAGAGATGGATCTGCAATTGTCAGATGGTTGAGATCCGCGACATGAATACACTAAGCCTTACGAGCAAAATAAGGTTCTCCACACTTTTTCTCCGACGTTAAGAATGGAAGTAAAGCAGGTTCATTCCCTCTAACGCGCACTGTTACCTGAGAATTAACAAAAACATCTACACCATTTAAACGTCGAACACTGCAGAATTTACGCAGATAGGAAACTGGCGTAGTTCTAACAAGAAAGTTTCCACTAAGGAAATGGGTATGAGAGAGATGAGCTTCCTCCTGATTCTTGTCACAGGCCCTTGATCCACATTCTCATTTATTGTTGTTGTTGTTATTATTGTTGTTGTTGTTGTGTGAGTGTGTATGTGTGTATCTTGAATGTGTGCACTTGAATATATATATGTGCGTTTTGACCCACATAACGATCAGCCTAAATACCAACTAGGTACCTAAAAAAAAAAAGAAGGCGTCGGGATTTAAAAAACAACAATAACAACAACAACAACGACACATAGCTCTGATCGATTGAACTCTTTTTTTTTGTCCAAATGTAAGGATAAACTGGATAAACTGACCATTTCCCCTGTAAACCTCCTATTAAAAAAACAAAACACTATAGATAAGAGATGTTCACAGGTCGTCCCGATGGCAAAGGCTATGAGAATTCTTACCCTTCGATAAATCAAAGTGACTTACTTTTTTTTAAAGATTGAAACTGGAGAACAAATCTGTTGTTTATCAGTAAATAATAATACGAGTACAGATCACAGTCTGATACTGATAGTGATGAATAATGTCGTCTTTTCTCACAGCTGATCTCATTGACAATATATTGTGGTTAAAATTCAATTCCTTTTTCTTTAAAGAAGTCTCATTATTAGACGATTAAACTGTAAAATACTTCTGTTTCAACATCTCTTTAAAATGATGTAGGTACTGAAATTTTGTTTTCTTCTGTAATTAAGAAGTCCCAGTCTTCAGAAAACAAAATATATGGCCACAAAAGGAGTATATTATGTAAAAGCAAGAGGAAAATATCTAGTAACATCTGGGTTATATGTAGCATCTCTCTACGACCTCCTCGCCTAGTGCAGTTTATGATTGGCCCACCTGATTGCCGAGTGCGCGGGGTCGAGCCAAGGTTTGCTTGTGTAAGCTGTAGATTGGTGAGAGCACTTCTGGCGACTCACTGATTATGTGCCGATGGCTGACACCTTGTTTGCATACACATGTCAGAGCCCGTTTATGTGTACAGTCTGAACCCATTGATCTCCGCTCGTGCAAGCAAGTTGCGTGTGAATGTTTGTGCTGGAATGTACTGTTTAATTTTTTATCTGATAAAATGGCCATATTTCAATAAAGCGCACAGGTATACTTATGGAAAGTACAGAACTGATGCAGGGGCTTTGTAAGAACTTAAAAGGTACCGTGAAAAACAACAAACTTTGACAGCGCCTTTGGACAATACTGTGGGGCAAGAACGCTTTCCACTACAAATTGGATAATCTGCACAGATATGAGTATTTCTGCACTCAGAATAATGTCAACATATTCACACACAAATATACCGTAGAAAATCCTAAGCAAGAATTAAAATATGCACCGCACTGAGACCTTTTTTTTTTTCAGGCTCTCCATAGGTTGCTTACCATTAATTGTTTTTAGGCACGATTACAGCTTCTGTGATATTTTGATTGCTGCTCTTATTATTCCATAACTTTACATTGGGAACTTGTGTCTTACACCCCCCCCCCCTCCCCCTCCCCCAAACTCCCTTCACGCCTACTTATCACCATTTACAGAGACAATGAGTTTGAGAAGATGGCTGACCGCAGTAGCTGCTACAGGTCTTGAAATTTACCTGTGAACAGAACAAATAAGGACCTCTTGCTAACTGTGTGCTGTCTGTGTTAAATAAAGTACTGGAAAAAGTTGTAATCAAGTTTAAATAAAAGTTTTGTTTATCGAAAAGTACCCTTTTCAACTTAAAAGAAAAACGTAATTTGTGCATAGTGATGATAAGATAGTAATCTATTCCTGATAATTTTATAATAGAAAAGCACAGGCTTAGTGGCGGACTGTAAGATCAGGCAACCGTGAAATTTTCATAGAATCTGTCTCTCTTTTTTTTTTTGTCTTATTAACTTATATGAGCTCCATAATTTATTTCCGTCACCTGGACTATCACCAACAACATTTAAATTCATAAAAAACAAACAATCAACC
This sequence comes from Peronia peronii, assembly GCA_039654565.1. NCBI lineage: Eukaryota > Metazoa > Mollusca > Gastropoda > Systellommatophora > Onchidiidae > Peronia > Peronia peronii. The sequence continues at coordinate 8,702 of JBCEWB010047537.1, read as the reverse complement.
AAAAAACAAACAAACAAACAAACAAAAACAAAGAAAAACACCCATCAAAATCTGCAACTTAGCCAAAATGGCTCGATGCGCCACACAAAAACAACAAAACAAACAAATAAACAAACAACAACAACAGCAAAAGAGAGCAATTTATACAAACAATAGTATAATCATTTTATTCCTCTAAAAATTCACAATTCTGTTTACATGCTATGTACAGCATATTTCTTTGCAAAAGATAAGATGGCATACTCGTACTATTTGTTTACAAATGAATGTGCATGAGGGTATAGCATGCAAACTTAAATGAATGATGAAATTACAAACAATGTCTGCTTTTTCCCCCTTTGCATTTGTTGTCATATTATTATGTGGCCCTCCCATTTCCCATTCCACCGTTCCTTGACGTATTCATCCATTCAACTGTTAACCAATCGTTGCATCCACCAGTTCTTTCCATGGCGCTATTCATTCACTTGCTGCCAGACAGATTTAATTTATCTCGCCGCCTTCCTATGGTAACATAAAACCAAACGATCTTAACGAGAACAGGGCGAATGGCCGAGATAGAATTCCAGTTCTACATACATTCTCACTAGCTCAGTTGTTTTTTTTTTTTCGACGCTCTTCGGCACAGGTTTCATTTAAAAAGTAAACAAAGAACGAGTTCTACGTCCTATAATTTACAATTGTGATTAGGATTTTAAACTTTATTTTTATCATTATACAGTACGATGATGAGTTTCCCCGAGGTAATTCTGCCATAAAACTGCTGAGGTTTAAAACAGTTTTCAGTACTTGAAATATCATAGAGTTTCCTACCATGCCTATAGCAGTTGACCGCCTGTAACAAAATTTATGAATACAGATCCTGACGTCATGAAAGCTCGAAATGATGAACATAGCTAATTTTGTCAATTCTTTGCCCTTAAGTTATAGAAAATACTGTTTCAATCTTCCATCCCAAGAGTTTTTTTTTCCTTCGCTGAACTTCACAGCCCTGAGATGATAGTGAAACATCTACCATCTACAATATATCTTTTAACTCTTTTGTAGGTACCAGAACATTTTAAAAGTCAATATTTATAAAGGTGTCATAACCACTGCTATAATATTGTTCATAGACACCAAATTGATCGCGGTGGATGGAAATGAAATACAAAGTTACATCTACTAGATGAACTGTACGTTGCGAAGGAGATAAGGTGCCTTATGAAGACATTTTAAAATATGTTTCTAAAAATCTTCTTGGCCACTTTGAATGCGAGCTCGTGTTGAAAAAAATGATACATCTTTTTTAACCTTGTAGCAATTACAGTTCTTGTTCTCAGACAAGATGAGAATGGATGGAAAGCTTCTCTTACGGCAAGATTTGAATGTTCATACTTTTGATTAGAAATTAATTTCAAAATGTTGTCTTCAGAACAAACAGAGGGAAAATACTGTACGATCAATGCCGCAGAATGAATTACAACCAAGGATTCTTACTATGATAATCAATGCCATAAATGTGTTAGTCTTCATTCAAAACGACAATAGGTACATAATGAAAATATGTCACACCACATTAGAAACATTTCAACCAAACTAAACAAAATAATATAATTTCAGTTCACACAGATGAGCAATAACAACTGATTTCTGTATTGAATGGATATATAAATTATTTATGTTAGTTCTGTTAATGGAATTTTGACTCAATATAATGCCTCTAAGATTCTACAAATCAAATGTGCCTTTCCAAAATCCAGCTAGAATCTTTAGACAGTTTATTTTTAGAGGAAACAATTTAGGGCTTGAATACCAACTTTTTTTTAGTCTTTCTCTGTTAAAGGAATCGAGCAGGGTAATAGAGGATGCTTTGACGATTGTTTAACAATCACAAGCAACATTGTGGAGGGATAACAATGCAAGATGAGGTGGTCTGAAATAACGATGGTTATATCTCTAACGATAACAGTGAAAATAATATATTATTCCATCTTACACTAAGATTAGTGGAAAAACAAAGGGCTCATATCGTTGGAATTTAAAAAAAAAAAAAATCTCAGCTGCCTAACGGTAGTTACTTTACCACTGATATAAACGATAGTCATTAGGGTAATTGCCTGGTCTCAAGCTGACTTGGAAACATGAGAAATGCCTGTACATATTATGTTACACTAGATTTAAATTCTTTCACCTGCCGTCCTAGTATTTAGATAGGAACTAACTATGTATCATGCATCTTTGTGCTCTGGCTTTCAGGGTGCTCCTCGCCATCAATGATTTTGAATGTAGGGAAGTTTTTCGAATTTGAAAGCCGCTGAGAAAAAAAAAATGTTAAAGAATGGTCTGCGACAGTAAATAGTATATATTGGTCTAACATGAGATGCTTTTCCTCATGCAAATTGTATCATACTTTTCTGTATATCTACATATGCATTTTAAAAAGATTAGGCGGAAGGGTATGAATTTAACCATTTCACTCGGGCTTTTATTATTTGAAAGGATTTGCCTGTTCTTTTCAGTTTCGAAGCATCTAAAAGTTAGTTAACTTCCTCACAGAATCATCGATCTTATCCCAAATCGGAGACAGGCTAAGCCGAGTTCGAACCCAAAGTGCTGAAAATGTTCGGATTCCAAATCATGACCCGTTAGGACCTTATGGTCTCTTAAACTGGGATTTTTTTTTATTTTTGAGAACCACTCAGGCAAATTGATAGATAAGCAACAGTGTTATGAAAAACAACAACAAAACTCAGTCTCAAATCTTTATTTATAAAACAACTGCAGCAATAGTTAAAACAAAACAAGGCATATCCCCACCCACAATTACATACAACAGCAATGGCATCACCAGTATGAAAGCACCACCACCTCAGAATTAGTGAAAGAAGCTTTCGTATCTTGAGACAAACAGAACAAACACGCCAGAACAAACAGACAAACAAACAAACAAAATTGTATCTTTCTTATCTTAGAAGATACACTCAGCCTTACTGATGGATGCTTCGTGTAAGCCAGGCAGATCGATATGACGAATTCAACACTCTCCACTCGAATTAGACACTTTCTTATATTCAAGAGACATAGTGCCGTTTACCTGTATTTATAAGATTCAGGCCTATTGTGAAAGCGTAGCAGAAGAATCGATTTTCTTTCAGCTTATTGAATAATTGGCTAAAATAATCAGGACTATGGTTTCCTAATTTCAGATATCTCCCCAACCCTGGTCGTGTTACTCTTATCAGAATAGTTCGGTCTTTACATTGTTTGACGATACAATTCATCATATATTTCACAATAAATTACTTGCTTCAACATCTGCTGTCATGCAGGGGTATGTGAAGAATCTGTCACCAGCAAATACCATGTATCAGCATTCATGCATATGAGCAAATAACGCATGTACATACACAAGCAAACTCATAAACACTCTCAGATCTCCACAGAATTGTGTGCTGATTATAAGGAATTCACTGACTGTATTATAATAGATCTTCAGTATAAGTCGTGAAAGAAAGCATTTCACAAAATAAAATTTAGGGGCCAGAAATCTCAAACCTGAATAGAGATTTTAAAAAATGATACAAAAAGATACGTCGAAATAAAAAAAAAAAAGGGGGGGGGGGGGAGTACAAGTACATTTTCATATGAAAATGTGTGAAATGGAAATCAAATGTACATAACTGGTTTAGATTCATAACATTGTATGATTAAAGAAGAAATTACTGTGCACGAACAAGACAAAAACACATTTAAAAAAAAGAAAAACAAACAAACAAACAAAACGTCAATCAAATTCACGAATTTTATAAGCTGATACTTCTACCTAAATAAGAAATGAAATAAGAAATAATTGTACATGATCTTCAAACGTGAAACATATTAATTAATTATACACAAAGAATTATTCTAATAAGGTCAGTCTAGCGTAAATAGTTAGTTATTCATCTACCGCAGACAAATCAGCAAATCAATAAATGATTAATTATATAAAGAAATGGACACATATCTGAGAAAAAAAAACATTATGCAATAAGAAAATGGACAAAACTTCAATGAAAGCAATGGATGCATATAATAGACTGATACCAATAAAACTAGCATTGCGTTTTCTGGCAACGAAAAAAAAAATAGAAACCTAACAGCAATTTGAGGACATAACAATGTGATTTGAACAAAACAAAAAATAAAAACTAAATCGAGACCATTAAAATCGAAAAGGATGTATTTTAGAGAAGGGAAGACTAAAAGTAGGGCCTTAAAATTTGAGGTGATAAAATCAAATTCTAAGAAAAAAAGAAAAAGAAGAGCAAACGTCTGAAACTATCAAGTATAAAGCAAACAAGGAAGACAGCTGGAAGAAGTAGGAAAGAATGAAATAGAAGACAGGTGGAAGAAGTAGGAGAGAAGGAAGTAGAAGATAGATGGAAGAAGTAGGAGAGAAGGAAACAGAAGACAGATGGAAGAAGTAGGAGAGAAGAAAATAGAAATCAAGATAGTCAGAAAATGACAAAGCATGGCGAAATAGACATAGAAATAGGAGAAGCTGACCTGATAGACGTAGGATGGAAAGATTTAAAAAAATAATAATAAAACATAGCGAGTCAGTATATGCAAGTGTTGTTAGGGTCAACCCGGGCCAACTGTTGTCGAGGGTCATAAAGAGATGGTGCATATAGAAAGATACTAAGTGTTCCACAGAAACAAGCCGTGGTGAAGATGTATAAGAAAAAACGATCCATAACCATGGCGATGTATTTCCAGTCTCTCTCTTCCTGCAAAACAAAGAAATTGACAAAGATCAAAATCATGAATCGATTAAGTCATAAAAATATCTTGAATCCCTCTACTTCTGTCATCTCACCAGAAGCACCAATCAGCTAAATCGATGTTACACTTTACGTTTGACAAAAAACCCCGATATGTCATATCATATTCACTCATATGAACATTGATAAATTGCTCAATTTAAAGGGAAAAAGAAAAAGAAAAACAGTTTACAGATATTTCCTTGCCAGTAGAGTTCTACTGACAAAAGATGATTCCGTTTCCAAAACTGAATTCAAACATAATTTCTCTTTTAAACATAAAATAAAACAAAATAATTTTCAAAAATCATAGTTATCCAGAACAGTCTACAATAAAGTTAATAAGGTTCTATGTTCTATTAGTTGTCAAGGGGCATCCAGGGGCTCTAAATTTGAAATTTACGGTCTAGGAAACTTTGTTGTCCTCTTTACCCAGTTTGAACCAACCCATTAATTACCACCCACAGTGTTGAAAAGCAAAGGTTGAGTAGCTTGGAACAATAGAGGATTTCAATGCCAAAGGAAGCTCCTGAACGTGGGGAGAAGCCCTGTAATAGAATATTTGTAAAAAGTCGAGATCACGAGGAGTCAAGTGGTTCGATCCTATACGTCCTGACACCCAGAATGTTATGTTGGTTTTGGTAGACCAATCGATAATGATGTCTTCCTCCACGGTCACCAGCAACATCGACAGTCAGATGATTGACTTCACAATGTGTCAGATTCTCATGAAGGAGTGGGTGTGTATAAATATATTGATTATAGGATGTTCCTCACTGCTAGAGCGTGGTATGTAGCCGCTTCTCATGAAGCTCTGAGCCAGAATGATTGAAAGATACGTGTAAGAAGTCCCGTAATAGAACAACAACAACAACAACAACAAAAAAACAAAACAAAAAAAAACAAAAACAAAAAAAATTAAACTAAAACTCATGAAATCCTTTAATAAATTCATACATAATATAAGTCCTTACATATCACCATTTGATAGCTTTGGCTTTAAAACAAATATAAAATAAGCCAAACTAAAACATTAAAAAAACAATCACAACACACTATTACACACATATAATTACACACACACGCGCGCGTGCCCGTACACACAACTATACACGTGGAAACTCATGATCAAAATGACTTGCCGTTTAGACGAAAGTGTTTTTTTTTTTTTCATCGTCCCCTCCTATATACTTATAACATAAAACTTTTTAATACAGAAAAGAAAACAATAATAGACCCTGTGTCATTTCAGATACCTTCGGCTAAGAAACAATACATGCTTACAAAAATAATTAAAAGAAACAAGGAAAACAGAGTGTAGAAGTTTTACATAGGCCGATGGATCACTAAGCTGGTGGAATAATCCTTTAGATCTAAGCTTCAGAGTATATCAAGTATATTCTGGATTTCCTTCGTAATAAAGATTCAATTTATAGAGATCTTGAAGATTCCTTATAAGCTCAAGAGAGAGCCATATATAAACACTTATAATAGAAGAGTGAAACTTGAAAGTTATCCATGTTGTTTTGGTATTCTTTTTAATTGTAAGATTGTTCTCTTAAATCTGTCGGATGATTATGATTTGACCGACGCAATGCCAAAATCCACACAAGTCTGGATTGAAGGCAGCTATATAAACCATAACAACTATCGCAAATTTGGATTTCACATTTTGCCAAAGACATGATTCAAACACACAGACATACACAAAGCTGGATGCATTTAGAAAATGAGTAATAACCGGATCACGAGCTCACTTTTAGCAGGAAAAATCAAACGATTATGTACAGATGGAGGTGCCTCCCTTCTTTGCTGTCGTACTTTTGCAAAAGTAGCAGAGAGAGCATCAAAGAAAACAACAGTAACAATTGCATGAACAATGATAATAATGACAACAGCCACACCAACTACAGAAATAATAATAAGTAGAAATCAGTCATAACACGGACAGGAGCAGACTCCTTCCATGTAGTAAGTGGGCATTCATCCTATCAATGTATTAGTGTGAACCATCATTAAACAAAATCGAGTAGCAACAAAAAATTAAAAAAACAAAAACAAAAACAAAAACAACAACAATAAATAGATAAATACATTAATTAATTAATTAATTAATTGAAAACAAATCAATATCCACTACGTTTAGAAAATCACGTTCGTCTTTATCTTAATTATGATGTGCTGATAGGCAATTAAAATAAACTCTCAAACAATTCTCCTCAAAACCAGGCATACTTACCGCTATATCATCGTCACCTTTCTTGAGGTGGTTAGCGATAAAGGTGACGCCTTTGATGGCTTCCATCACCTCAGGAGGGTAATAGGCCGCGCAGTCGCTCTCTGCCGAATCAGTCCTGGCGTGCACATTCTCGTAGGTGTGTAGGGGCTCCTGCCCCGGGGATGGGGACTCCCGCAGTTCGATTCCATTGACAGTTCGGACGGCCACTTTCGGCTTTTTCTGAATCTCCGGTCGCTTCATGAACAACACCCGAGGCAGAATCTCTGTGAAAATCCTCTTCACCCAAGGAGACATTTTATGCGTTGTGGGTGATTTAAAATTAATATGCAACGTATATACCGTTAACGTAATTGACATCGTCACCACTATCATAATGAAAAGTAAATACTTTCCGATTAAAGGAATCACCAATGAGGTTGGGGGATTCATGTCGGATAATAGCAAGAAAAACACAGTGAGTGCTAGAAGGATGGAAATAGAGAGGGTGATTTTCTCCCCCGAGTCGGATGGTAGGTAGAAGACGAGCACTGTGAGACAGGAGATTGAAACACAGGGCATGATAAGATTGAGCGTGTAGAACAGCGTTCGGCGCCGTAAGGTGATGTTGAAAGTGATATCCGGATAAGGCTCCGGACAACACGGGTAATACTTTGTCCGCTTCATGGCGGTCACGTTGAGAATGTCCCACTCCACATTGGCATAGTAATCCGTCAGATCTATACCTCGCGGTATAATAAGATCCGACCGCTCGGGATCTGCCTCATTGGTGACTGAGGTGCCGTTACAGAGGTGCTGAAGATCTAACTCGTTGCCGTGATAAGTCCAGGAACTGATCTTCAGAAAGCACTCCTGTATATCAAAGGGAAAATACTCCACGTCAATGGGACAGTAGCTCTTGTAGATGGCCGGTGGCTCCCATACGATCCTGCCGTTGTGATACACGATAGCCTTGGTCTTCAAGGTGATCTGAAAATCTCCATCCGCGCTGGAAGGGGGGGGGGGGGGGGGAGAAATAAAAAAAAGTAATGTTATTGCAAAAAGTGAAATTGACATGACAGCCATGTACTGAAATTCAGAATCCCAATGGAAACTAATATTGTGGGGGAAAAAATAAATAAGTAATTCATTATTAACAATAAATATAACAAAGACATGGAAAATAATGGAAAAATAATATTGTGGGAAAAATAATAAATTAAATAATAGATAATATAACAACGACATCAACGATGACAATAGCTTACACAGCAGCTGTAATGGCAATAGCAACAGCCAACATTACAACAAAAACTATAACGAATATAAGGGATTCCTCCTTCTCATTCTCTGTCAGTCTCTCTTCTTGCTTTTTTTTTTCTAAGAAGCCTACTCGTAAACAAACTGATATATAGATTTACAGCATTTTTGTAGTTGCTGATGCACAGACAAACTGATGGTCTCATGATTTCCGGTATTTCCAGGACAGTGAAATATCAGGTCCCAAATAATCGGCTTACGTTATATAAGTCGATCAAGATGGATAAAATGACCGATCAATCGGTCAACAGACAGACAGCCGATAAACGGTAGACAAATAGAAAGAAAGAAAGAAAGAAAGAAAGACAGATAGACAGATAGATAGATAGATAGATAGATAGATAGATAGATAGATAGATAGATAGATAGATAGATAGATA
>JBCEWB010047526.1:0-14317 GCA_039654565.1 Peronia peronii | reverse complement strand
CTGTCTTTTTTTTTTCATAATGTCTCTCTCATTTGCCATAGGTATAAATGATTGAAATCCCAAAGGCCTAGCAAAGTTATGATAATATAATATCGAAACCTACGTGCAGGTATCAGGAAAAGATATGTGAAGGAGGGGAAAGGACGGTCAGAAGTTCATGTGTTGCATGAGCTAATCCCCTTGGTGGCCTTCATGATCGATGAAAGGAAAAATAGTGCTCTAACACAGATCCTTCACTTTAACATTCAATGTCGTTTCACGCGTTAACGGAAATAGCTGTTGTTCGTTCTGAAAGCTTAAATCACATTTTGATTTCTGTCATCGTCACTCGCACGTACTTCTACAGAGCACAGGCATACAAGTCAACAACCAAAGAGTGAATTATATGCAAACTGAGACTGGTCTATTTAGACTCATTTTTACGTACCAAAATAGCTCTATTGAATTGTATTATTGTCTTATAAAGTACAACTGCACTTTTATGTGTGAATAGAACCCATCATCGCTCTCAAAAAAAAAAAAAAAAGGTCATCCATCGGATCTCGTGCGTGATGAATTTCTCCTTTTAAATCGGTTCTTATTATAGCATGAAAATTTGTTTTGCTGGAAAAGCATGCTTATCTGACAATACTGTGAGAAGGTTAGAATGATCAGAATTAAATACTCCCTGTCTTCACTAGATCATCTTTTCGCTTTATATCTACCTCCACACGGAGGGCCTATAGAAAAAAAAATAAGGGGGGAAATTAGCGCTTTAGTGAGAAGAAAAAAAAAAAAGAGAACCACCTTGCCGATAAAAGTAAACGCAACTGTGGGCTATGACTGTTGTTTTCATGCCTCTGTAATGCTGACATTCCGGAGGAATAAATGTTCACGTGCATCAGTTCGACCTCAAAACTAGGCCATTAAATCCATCAGCTTTTGAATTTATATCCTCTGTCCAATCACTTGGCTGACTGATATTATTAATAACCTTTTATTATGTTTACCAGCTGATCTGATGATTTACCGGTTCCGAAACAATTCTGCCATTGACTGTTACCAACTGAAGCTATTTCCAGACATCCCCGGAATATGGGTTGCTATCGTCGCTTGCTTTTTTTGGTAACCGCCCTGTGGTATCAATATAAATTTGCTGTGTTCCATAAACAATGTCAACATGACTGATCCAGGAATTAGGTGCTCACTTCTGAAATCGCTGGTGCAAGTGGCAGCTTCCCCAGGGTATAATGCCCAGCTAAGTGAGCCGTGATCCCGTGTGATGGCTTTGTTTACCCCGAGCAGCAGCCTGGACAAAGTTGTGCACTGATCAATACTTGTTTTAGTAAAAGCATCGGATATGATGGCGGTATCGTGCAACCTCACAACAGCTTCAAAGGGAGCCCTTCCACACGGCACTGTGGTCCTGATTGTTAAGAGATTGAAACGTCTGTCTGATCTTATTAAGTGTACCTCACTTTTTTCTTCAATCGTGAGGTAAATCCTAGCTGCATCTATAATGGCTTTCAATCCATTTGCTCTGTAGAATGGTAATTAATTTTATAATGGTACCATTATGGTTATATGTTGTCGCTACTGTGGCTGCTGTTGCTCTTATTATTGCCATTTGCTTTTATTGATTTTACGTGACTGTTTTGATCAGAGATAACAGCCGTTTCTGTAATTGTTAAATGTTCCATGTCATCTCAATAACCTATTTTACGGTTGGTGTCACATTGTCACCGCTGATATAGCCTTTGATGTTGCTCCTTTCGCTATTGTTGCTAAATCTATTCATATCATTGTTTTGTGAGCATATTAGCTACATATAAGGCTGTTGTTGTGACTTCCATTTCACTGCTATCAAAGGTTCGAATAAAATCAAAGAGCGGTTAGAATCCCACATTTGCTAACGTGGAGATGGAGAATATTGCAGTTCTTTGACATGGCGATTTGTCGGTTGGTGAAGGGAAGAGACTCTTTTGTGAACATCATGGAACTCACTGCATTGCTAATAATTCATAAAACATACATGTAGATTGTTACTTGGGCAGTCAACAGTTGTAGAAACAATAATAGACAGGGAAAAACAGGGAAGATTGACTAATTTTCCATGCATTTTTAAAGAAAAGACTCTACAATTTGTACTTTCAATATACTCCAAGTTCAGCTACCCTGTGGCCAAGTCTCTAGCCATAATGAAGATTGGAAGTATCCACTGAATGCTAAAAAAGTATTGCAAGTGAGAACGTTATAGCTATTGTCAGGGTAATGTAACCGTTCCTGCTGTGTTACTGATCATGATAATGACGACTGTATATCATTTACATTTTTAGGCTGCTACCAGTTTGTGTTGTTATTGTTTTTCACAGTTGACCCAAAATGTTGACAAGAGGCTCATATTGCACCACTGAGCTTCGATTATTCATTCAACTGATGTACACAACTTTTCTGGAAGTGCTGTGTTTCTTCCATCCATCCATTTGCCCTGCATCTGTCTACTGTATTTATTTGCGTCCAGCCACTTGTGCAATTGATTATTCATTGCAGCCCACTCCACCTAAATCAACTAAGCCTTTGGAGACATTCTGCTTCTTACAATTCGTTTAGCCCTTACACTCTGGGGAGAGGATAGATTGGTCATGTGCCGTAACCCTAACCTTACCGACATAGCGGTGACGATGCAAACTAACCCGGCAGTCTACAGTTAGACTAGAGTCTAGTATGCAGTGGATCCCTAACTCTAACGAATATCTATTCACACTCTCAATCTCATATCGAATGTCTGCTATGCCTATACAATGAAGAGTGTGCTATATCACGATTTGCAATTGTAAACAGTTATCTTTAATGCATGCCAATCCACTCAGCCACCCATCTGTGCATGTCGACATGCAAGTGGAACACCCCGTCGTTGAATTAGCATTCATGAGTTCAAAGAAATGACCGGCATCACGTTGGTCTTCAATGACTTTAATCGACAATGTATGAAATAGAATCATGAACGGTAATTTCCTATAACTGCTTAGCTGGTATTATTCTGAATTCACTCTGACGGAATGACAATGTGTCAAATTGTCATAATTGAATGCTCAATTGCAACGGCAATATTCAGTCAGTCATGCCAAAGGGGGAAAACGACCGATTCGGGGTAGGATGAAATGTGTGTGGGTGGGTGGGGGGGGGGGATGATTGATCCAAATATGGCCTTGAACTGCTACTTTAGATAGTATTAAAAAGAGCTGGAGTGATATCTGTCTCAATCAAGATCACTGAAATAGTCCAGAAGACCCATCTTATTTCAGTTTTATTTCCAATTATTTCGTCCTTCATGATCCTGTCAATAGTAACAGTCCTGAAAAGGAACATCATTTTTGACACCTGTCTTGACTTCGGAACTATTTGTCAGTCGGCCACGATGGAGCTTCATATAGTTTGCATCACCATACTTGGTCTTGACAAAGCGGACATTCTTTTCTCGGGGCCATTATGTTGTATGATTTTTGTGAAGAAAAACTCTCTCCAGGCTGTCAGATACTAATTTCAAAATCAACAAAATTTACGTGTATTGATGAAGTACCCTCAATGGACTATTAGAATATTAGGAATCTCAAAAATTCCTGTGTGATCTCTGAATGATCGATATTTGCTGAAGCTTACTTATATATTCCGCAGTTTCACTTCTATTCTGACCTTAATCATTTCAAGGGTATTTCCGCTGGACAACCTACTCTTCTACTACTTCCCCCCCCCCTCCCATTTTCCCGCCTTGATCACTCTCTTATGCGCATGACATGCAGCAACAGACCTATTTTCATCACCGCGGCTGTGTTTTTATAATGACGCTAAACTATTAGCTTATGACTACTTTCTTATATTTATATACTAGTGTATTACTTATGCAGAAAAGTCACTAGTTGATTGATCTACCTCACCATGGAAGTTGCTGTTCTCCTTTGTATTTTGTTTTTAATTTGTTATTTTTTTTAATTCTTAAAATTGTTTAAAATTGTTTATTTATTTATTTATTTATTTAATTTTGTTTCCAACTGCTAATAAAATTCTTAATGTTATATTGTTATCACCGCGTTCATATCATTTTAAATAATTGTGATTCCTTCAACATATAAACAATTATAATGATTAATTGTTGGACTACATGCGTTATTGCAAAACAGCTTGCGCCTGCAGTGGGGCTAGCTCTCTGATGAGGGCAGGAAGAATTTCAATTTTATTTCATTAGCTGTTACACCTTTTTAGATGTCAGTTTATCTTCCAGCCGGGCGTTCTCAGCAATCTTTTTTGTATTGGAAAAGCTCTCGTATTTAGGAGACAGATTTATCATGACATGCATTAGATGGAAAAAAAAAAAAAGGCACAGGAAGCATTCCCAGACAATGAAAGAAGCCTGTCAAACGTGACGTTCAGAAGACAGAGAACATTAGGAAAGCAATGGTTTGCTGACAGGAGGACCAGGAAGACGACACACTGTTCTATCCTTGGGGGAACGTTTTCTACGTTATGAAGCTTTTAGCGCTGTTTCTCGTTCGTTGAGTTCATAAAATTTAACCAAGGTGAATGTTAAGCGATTGGAAAGTAAATATTTCGATGTTTATATACTTTAACGCCATCGATTTTCTTTGCGTGAACCACACTTAGTCGGGAAATTGTCCATATTTATCATACGCCATGTTCAGAAACATACATTTGGTACAAGTCTTTCCAGGACGTGGGAAAATAAAATTTATATAGATTTTGCTATCATCATTCATTTCACAAAATGAATTTTATAAGTATAGATAATTACATAAACAAAAGAAGGAATTGCACTCCAGGACCACGTAATGGCCTTGCTAAGATCACCGAATCTTGCCTAAATCTGGAACATGCAAATCAGATGAGACCAATTCTGTTTCTGTAACTCCTGTATCGCACCAGAAAACACTAATATCGACTTATCGATCTTCGCAACTTTCAGATGCCGGCTTTAAACGAGGCTATTTAGGAGATGAATCTCCGGCCCGAACTCGGTCTCTTCAGCACGTCTTTTTTCGGAGGCATGGGGGAAGGGGGAAGGGAGATGAATGCGGAGGACAGGGATAGAGAAAGGTTGATAGAAGAGCGAAAGGTTGATAGAAGATAATATTACGCAATATCGGCGGCCTTATTAGCGGAAAATGTCAGAAGAGGAGGAAAAAGGAAAAAGAAAAAGGTGAGAATGAGAATGAATGACGGGAAGTTAAAAGTAGCAAATGGAAAATGAATACCGGCTGACCTTTCAAAATCGCATCGATTGGATCGACCCATTCGCGCATATAACAAATCATATTATAGTGGCATCATTATGGTTAATTTATTGCGGTCTTGTTGTTGCTGATGTTGTTATTCTTGCTGTCGCTTTTGTTATATTTCAAAGGGCGTTTTGATTACAGTCATATCACAGGGGAAGAAAAAGCAGACAATGCCACAGAATGAACCGGGCATAATGTCATCATATTCCTACAAACAAGGGAAGACTGATAGGAATAGGGATCTGTGACTACTGTCTTCTGTATGGCACCCCAACGATAATAAATTGTCCCGGGAACAATGATGGTTATGATTTTGATTACAGTTAATGTCAAGTGATTGACAGAAGTTACTACATATGAAGAGACAGCTGCTGTCGCCCAGTCATCGACAGCTGCCGTGTATAACACTGTGGCTAGGTAGATCGACACCCTTAGAACTGGCCCCACCGCCTACACATTTCCAAAGTACATCTGTATTCCAGTCTAGACGGGAACCCAATAACCTACAGCTAAGCATAAAATTCACCCCAAAGCTATCATTTCCAGAGGGGATCATTCGGACATTTGTTATTGCGGGTCCCCAAACACCTCAGGCAATCCGGCTATTTCGTTGCTTTCTCTACCTCGTTATCCGTGGAGAGCTCGACTAGCCCTGCGTGACGTCAAAGGCTGAACAAGCCATGTGTTAGACCCGTATAAAGACGCTGTGTCTGTAATTTGCAAGTTAATCCATGTGCCAGAGAGTTAAAGCCATAAATCCCCTCTTTCCCTTTCCCCGCACGCATACACATACACACACCTCTTTCCGTCATATTGTGTTAACTAACCTTCGAGAAAAATAAAGTTTGAAGCTGGATCAAGTCACACTTAACCCCAATAGTTTCAAACGACAGCTTTGCTGAAGAACTCGCTCATCGCACTTTGTACAAAAGCTATTTTTCTGAATCGACTACGATTCAGCAGCATGGCACTGGTCATAAATTGCTGTTAATTAATCATCTCGTGAACACAGATAAATACCATAAACATGTAGCAACATGACACGCAGCCATTCTACTGATACTTTAAGGGTTGATCCATAAATTACACTTTTTTAAGTGGTAGGTCTTAAATTGAATTTGTCCAATCTAATGGTTTCTGAAATCAGCTTAAGTTGAAAGAAGAGGCTGACATATGGGAATATCAAGTTTCTGGGTAGATCAGCTTTAAAATTTGAACTCTCTCTTCAAGTTAGTTATTCTTGATGCATTTAGATATTTGCTCTGATGATTCTCTCTCTTTCTCCCTTTCTCTCTCTCTCCCTCCCTCTCTTTCTCTCTCTCTCTCTGTCTCTCTCTCTACACCTATAACCCTACTCTTCCTGTGCGCCTGATGAATAGCATGATCATGTTATTTGAGGTGAAAATAACTTAGAGCTGAAACATTTTAAACTGCTTTGAGAAAGGATTGCTAAAGTTGTGCCGTCGTCGTTGTTGCCCATCATGTTGTTACTGTTGCTGTTTCAAATAAATTAAATAACGCTTCAAGGATGGATGTAATCTCGAATGTTAACGAAATATTTCTCAGTCATAAACTGCAGCTTATCTTTTACAATGGGAGAAATATATGAGGTGCTAGAAGGCAGTCACATGAAAAGTGTCATTCTAGAGATAGTATCTTCTTTATATAAAATTATTCCCACACAAATAACTTTTTAAAAATAATAGGTTCCCTCAAACATTGCCTTAGCCTTTCGCAGTTCAGAAACCCGTAGTTCTATATGAAGCAATATCCACGCAAGAGAATGTTGTTTTCTCCATAAGCCTCACAAAGCCAGTTTATGCAAGCTGTTGATCTATTTTTTTTTCTGCTTACTATTAATTTTTGTGCATTATTTTCCTCGCCCTATCCCAAAGCTAATGGCCAACCTCAAATAAAAACAAAAATGCTTCTCAAGGGATGCATTACTTTTCAGTTCTTTAATGAAACATATTTTAGATCTTTATAAAAATGGTTTGCTAGTACGCGTGCTCAAACTACTTATACAAAATTTCATTTCCATTTTCCGTTTTCCTTTTTCTGTCTGTCTCATGTTTTTAATGTCTCACACACACACACACACACACACTCTCTCTCTCTCTCTTTCTCTCTCTCTCTCGCTCGTCTCCTTCCTTTGCTTGCTTTTTTTCTATCTTTGTCACTCTTTCCCTTGTCTTCTATGTCTCTGTCACTTTCCCTTTATCTCTTTTCTCTCTCTTTCTCCCTGTGTGTGCGTATGTTTCTGTACCTCTGTCTCTCATTCTCTTTGTCTTTCTTTTTCAAAACGCTACAAATTCTCATCCTAGGCACGTCCATGCACTTCTCCATCTGTTTTACTGTATGCTCCGAAAAAGATTTTAAATACATCTACTTATCTCATTATTATATTCTTTCTATACTTTCCTTTCTTTTGAGCGACCTAGGAGATAACACGTCTACGATTCTAGTCAAACGTTATTACAAAAAGGTACAATACAATTAAACGGATGTGTATTCCTTACTGTGCGTCACCATATTTTCTTAACCGACTGTTTCCGTGTCTTTTCCCACCTCTAAAAATGAAAACAAAGGACAAAATTATAAATTTTAACCAAATGAAACAGAAAAAGCGATGAAAATCAAAATGGTGAACACGCAAATCATGTCAATTCATTTCTCTCCAGTCAAAATAGTCATGAACAGCCATCATCATTTCTTGTCTACATTTGTCCTGATTCGTATCGATTTTCTTGTTTAACATGTAAGAGAAATTTCTGTTATGTGCTTACAGAGTGTGACATCCTCATGGGAAATGGAAGCCTGTTGGAGAGCCCGTATTTCTGTTTTGTTTCGTTCTTTTTTCGCGTGTTTTCATGACTGATGGAGAAGGGAGGAGTCACATATTTGTTTTTTGTCACGTTCTTTCCTCGTGACAAGGATTCTCACACAAGAGACTTACGATAAATATTATTACTATGTTATTGGATTTCTCTGAAAGTATGTTTGTGGATCCTCCTTTTGGCTCCAGTTTTATAGTAGATATCAAACTGCGCCTGGCTGTCACTGTCGTTATTTTTCACGATGTCTCTGTCATTGCTGCTGAAGGAACGCAGCTATTGTGTGACTATGTTTATTTCGTTTTGTTCATTTGTTTGCATGTTTGTTCTAGGGGACAGGTGGGCATTAGTTTGGGCTACAGGATCTTAAATTATCTTCCTATTGTTCATCTAGAAGTGCCATCTCTTCAATGATGTAAGCAAGGCGTCCTGGACATGATGATCCCTGCCAAACGCCAAGGACAACGTGGCATAATGATATAATGACAACATCATTTCTGTGAAGAAAATTGAAACTATGGCATTTCAAATGTATTTGTTTATGTAAGTACTATTCTTTTAGCTTCACTGCCCTCTATCTGCAGAAACTGCAATGTGCCAATATTACCAGACATTGGTCATTTCGCTCACCGAAAGCACTACAATAGCAAACAAAGACAGTCCGCCAAAGTAGTCGCCACGATTTATGCACACATACAAAATAAGGACTGCTTCAATTGTCAGCACAGTAGAAAACAACCATGTTAGTTATACCCTTGTAACATTCGTAACATCGAAAAAGAAAAGTGTAATACGGTCCTGCACATCCATTATTCCTTCTCCCCCATTCTTTCGATCAAATAAATCAGCATTATCGTTTGATGTTGTAGCTTTGTATTTGTTGTTGTTGTTGTTGTTGCTGTTGTTGTTGTTGCTGCTGCTGCTGCTGCTGCTGCTGCTGCTGCTGCTCTTGTTCAGTCGTTGTTATCGCTGCTTCAATACATTTTACGTACTTGCATAGAAGAAAACAAAGTTAAAACGGATGCCGCACATAGTAATGGCAGAATTAAAGCCAAAACCTGCAATGGCAGATGCAATATGAACTGCACGTCAAAATTCAACAAAAAGTGCTTTTCTCTTTCTCCCTCCCTCTCTCTCTCTCTCTCTCTCTCTCTCTCTCTCTCTTTCTCTCTCACTCTCTAAGAAAACTGACAAGCCTAATAGAGAGCAAAAGTAAATTATACGCCTCTGTACTTTAGAGACAGACTTAAGAGCACTAGCTCCTAATGCACACCAATCAGGGTGCGGCCGGGCGGCTCAAATTATTCGTTTCGGCTGAAAATCAGATACTTCGTCACTTCGTCTCAGACTCGATTGACTTTTTATTACTGCTTTTAGCTCTCCTAACTCTGTAGTTAGAAAACGCTGTGGCAGGTCTGCACTTAAAAGATGAGCGATTGCCCATAGTCCAATACGTAAACAAAAAAATATTTCAAATGAGATTCCTCATTGATTCATTACAACGAGAAATTGAATTTGAACTCTAAACAAACGAACACAAAACAAACAAACAAACAAAAATCAAAATCCGTGATATTGACCATCTCAGTTGTGTTAATCCAAGATTCACTCTGCCCAGAACGTGACCGTATAGAGCGCATTTGACCGATGGGTTATTTATCAGGGCCACCGGACGTCCATTAGCAATTCTACGAAAGCCTCCGCTCTTATCCTTCTCTAGCATGCCAGTGCTGTATCGTGACGCCGTTCAGTCACGGAAACACGCGACTCGACCTCCAAAAAAAAAAAAAATGATATGAATGTGCTTAACATATCACAACCGTCTCTTTTCTATTTATCTGATATTTGATGTTTCATTCCCAAGACTTCGTCAGAAGATTCTATCTTTCAATCTCCCTTTCCCTGTATCACTATCACAGAGTTAATCACGTTCGACCAGAGGTCTCTTCAGATCAAACAATTTACCCTGCAATCACACAAATCTTTTCGTGAGCTCTTTTCCTGACCGCAGTTACTGAACGACTGGATAATCAATCCCTTGTTCGGTCACACGAGTGCCTTCTCCACACACTAAGATCAAAGCATAAAAAGTTCGTGTTTTGTTAGTTACAGAAATAAAAAAGAGGCAAAGTTCTAGGTAAAATGAGATGCGACATGATAATTCGTCAAATTTTGAGCATACAGAAGATTGCTATCACTGTGAAGATTATTCACAGTAATAATATTTTATTTATCAGCATTGTCAGCTTCGTTCTGACGTTTTCCATTAATTGTCTGATTAATGTACTGACTGTTAATGTCTAAACTCTAGACGGTCGGGGGGTGGGTGGGGGAGGGGGGGAGGTGAGGGCTATCTGCCTAAGGGTTCGTCCACTGTACTTTGCACTTGTAATCACTTTCTAAGTAGTATGTAATTCCACAGCCAGAGACAGGCCTTCCATTACTTCGAAGCCTTACATGTCATTTTTTAAAATAGAGAAACATCATTAAGAAAATACTGGCATTCCAGCATTTTTAAAAACACTGCCACGGTTAAGCAGATGATTGGAATTGTATGTACGGCTGGGATTTGTTTTTTGTTGGCAACATCCATTTTTACTAAGAATCTAAGACTGCAAGCATTAATCCCCTGAACGCGTCTGTGTCGTCCTGATTTATGTTGAGGCTTCATTTCATCCCTTTCGCACACAATATAAAATACCACTGAGTGGGCGTGGTCAAACCAACACACGCGAGTACAAATAATAGGGGAAGTTTAAAAAAAGATATCACGAAGGAACATTCAGGTTCATAAAATAATGATCGATTACGAAAGTTAGGTGTGTGCACTCACAGAGTAGGATGATACGATCCCTAATGAAGGAGGGTTCGTGGTGTGAATATGTCTTCAAAGTGTCAAGTTCTTCTTCATTAGTTGCAAATGTCATATTTCATTGATTCTTCTAAAAAGGCGGATGTTATTTTTGTTTGAAAATTGCGAAAGCGGGCAAAAAAGATCTAGAGAGTGGAGCATTTTTCTTGTAGATCTAAGGTTTTTATCTTGGGTTGTTTGATTGTACCGTTGTTTACAGCGTGGGTTTAGGATATTCCTGGCGAAGAACTCCTTCAATCATATGATGAAAATATTTACACCCAAGACCTCTCTTTTTGTCATTTGAGTTGACATCTCAAACATTTTTGTCCAACATGCGATCTGTCTAGGATTATCCCGTGCAGAATATAGAATTTCAATAATACACTAATAGAACAGACAGCATTTCATCTAAAAGAAAAGAATTCTGTAAGACCCACATTCTGTGGTAAGACCTAGACAACATAAGATGAGTAGAATAAAATTTGTTAAGTCCAATTTCATTGTTTTTTATTACCCAAAACAGGATATCTTTTTCTGTTTCCCTTCAAAGCTCTTTATGGCTACAGAAAATAGCAATACGTAGGCAAACAGTTTTTTTTTATAGGTATGTATTTTATACTACAAAATAAACTCTATAACATAGTGCCTAAACTGTTAATTTCACGGACCATAGCTTCAATTAGAAGCCAAGAGTACATGTCACTTAGTGTCACGCCAGATGCAAAAAAGACAGGAAGAAAATAATTGTCCACAATAACGTCTCAGCAATTGCTCCGTTAACTGGCACCCGGCCGGCGCTATAGTGCATTGCATTAATTAGCGAGTTGGTTATCTAACAGTCCTGGGGTCAGCAAACTTAATCTCACGCTATTCTCTGTACTTCCTTTTCTTGACTCTCTCCCCATCTCCCTATCTCCCCATGCCCATCCTCTTGCCGAGTTTCCATTATCCCGCTTTCGAAATTTCACTTCTTCTCTCTCTCTCTCTCTCTCTCTTACACACACATTTTTACCATCTCTCTTTCTCTCTCGCTCTCTTTGTCTTATCATCTCTTGCTCATTATTCATATCATCACAGCTTTCCCTTCTTTACAAATTTAAGAGAAATGGGGGACAGAATAGGAATGGAGAAAGAATAAAGGAAGATTTCTGTACCATACTCATCATGCAGCATCAAATGTAGAATTTCAGTTTATCAATACAAAAATTCCAACCTTCCTCTCCAGCGACAGAGGGGAAAAAACCAGAGGATTTTCAAAATTATAACGGAGTATCGTAAAACAACGGAGAAATGAAATTCACGAATAAAGAAAACGCAAGGGCGACTCAGTTTAAAAAAAAACCTGTTGTATGACGTAAATTATAAATAACACTATTTCAAAGCTGCTACATTGGTAACCCTTTTTCTAGAATTGGGTTCTAATCAGTCTTGATATATATGCCCACATTTATTTAAAAAATTTAAAATCTTTCACATGATTTACGTCAAGAATTGAAATGTCAAACACAACTATTGCTTTTTCAATTACTTCTCCCGTTAAGATCAGTAGTGCTATTGGTTCATGTAATAATACGATAATTAGTGGCATGAGCAAAAAAATGATTTTGGAAATAGCAAAAACAAAATATCTGTTGGATTTGTCAAGCCAATGTTATCACAAGGACAATATTAGAGACAGAGATTTTATGAACCAGTCCCTACCGCAATATATTTTTATATTATACAGGACGTGCACATTGATCATTGATGAACAGTAATAAGGTCTCTGATTTTGAAACCTCTAATTCTAGGCTTGAAACGTTTTTGCAGCAAATGATGGATAGATGGATGGAGGGATGGATGGATGGATGAAGTGCATAGGTCCTTGTAATGGCAAAGCTTCGATTTTGTCTGCTAAGGCAAGTCGCCTATAAAGGTCATAGAAAAGTGGAAACAATTACATTCGTTATGGCTCAAGGTCACTATATTTGCACAATCAATTTTACATCTCGTTGATCAAAAAATGAACATATGTCTCGCGCCCTGGGCAAATGAGTCAGGATCGATCGGGGAGATTTCAAGTCACGGCCGTTTTTAACTGTTTTCCGGTTGAGACACCAAAAATTTCAAATTGTTTTTCAACAAAACGAAAATTCAACCTTTTCTAACCTGAAAAGAAAAATTTGGTATCTGAGTCGGAAAAAAGTTAAAAACGACTGTAACTCGCGATTGTCCAGAGCGTCCTCCGACTCATTTGCTCTGGGCGCAAGACATTTCCTTTGCCTTTAACATTTTCCGCCTTTATCGCCTTTTGAATTAAACCTGTTTTTTTTCTTCACCATACAAAGTTTGGCTTCGGCCCCAGGATTCTCTTTCCATCGATTGCTTCCGCGATGGCCGTCCATCGCATACTTCGTTTTCTTTCACTTTCTGCAATTTTTCTACATATGTCACCCATCCATCCATCCATCCATCCGTCCATCCATCCATCCGCCCATCTATCCGCTCATCTATCCATTCACTCATCCTTTTAATTCTTTGACGATTTTTGCCAGTGCAAAGTTAAGTACCATATTATTTTCTCAGCTCCAGTTACTCTTGAAGTATTTTCAGTTGTCGTCGAAATTCTTATTCGTTACAAACAAAGCACTGCTGTGCCTGGCTATAAGGATAGAAAATTGGGGACCAGTTCATAGTTTTGGCCGAAATAAACAGAGCCAGCTTCAATCAGTCACAAAGTCGTATTCAGGGAAATTAACCAGGGAAACCAAAAACCCGTGATAGCCTGATGGGAACATGCTGGTTAGCGATACGATGAACTAACAGCTGTATCATGGTATACACATAACGTCATTTATGTCACAGAACCGAATAAGGCTTTATGGCAAACAAATACACCTTTCCATTGTTTAAGAGGTCTCTTTATGTGTTTGTTATCATGTTTGTTTGCTTTGTTGTTGTTGTTGTTGTTGTTGTTGTTGTTATTGTTGTTGTTGTTGTTGTTGTTTTAATTCGAAACAAAATCAAAGAAGCAGGAAACAATTAGCACAGAGACTTTATCACGCTGTACAATATATTTCATACGACCGTTTGATTGAAGATGAAAGGTGGCAATACGTTTTAATGTGATTTCTTGCATGCCCGACATCCATATTATTTTATATAATGTTTTTTTTAAGCTGCCTATAGAATTCTTGGAGGAGATATAAAAGATCAAGAAAAAGAGCAGCAGATCATCAATGGCATCCATCCATCCATCCATTCATCCATCCATCCATCCATCCGTACATACATACATACATTCATACATACATACATACATACATACATACATACACACACACACACACATACATACATACATACATACATACATACAT
>JBCEWB010047515.1:0-11793 GCA_039654565.1 Peronia peronii | reverse complement strand
GGGGTGTTGGGGGGGAAGGGGGGTGGGGAAAGGGGGGGGGGGGGAAAGGGCTTTTCCCCCCCCCCCCCCCCCCCTAAATAATATATGTACATGGGCAAACACTGGATGTAGGTTAAAGACTATAATGAAGTATGCTTGTAGTTGCCATGATGAAAAAACAAGATAGTTCAAAAATTTGGCAAGTGATACCACTGTGTTCAATTTTTACTATCAAGACCTTCCTTTTAACGTCTTCATTTGATTAGCTGCCAGTCAGACAGTTGTCTTAGTTCTAAGACATTTTTATAAAATGAAATATGCTTGTATGATGGGGTGGGTGGGGAGTGACATTATCATTATAATACATCATCATTATATAGCTACAGCAGAACAAACATTAGTAGGGACAATTATTTCACTTATAGGAATATGGGCATGGGCAGCAGCACATCTAACAGTGCAAAGGTGTTTTTTCCTTTTTAATCTATCAGTTATCACCTAGGCTGGATAATACTTGCATGCATGTCCAATAACAAATAAATGATCAGACAGAAGTATGTAAAGGAGCATGTAGATTAATCAAAGTAAAACAAAGACTAAGAGATGCAAATGAAAACAATCTGACAGTTACATGACAGGGAGAAGATTCAGACATGATATATCTAGGAGTCATAGACAATTCTGAAAAGACCATGCTTGCAGAATGATAAAATCAGAGGAATGTTGGAGAGAACTGAATAAAGATACATTGCCCCCACGAAGAGCCAAGCCGGCTCGAAAATTTGGCAGAGTATCAACAACAATATTCAATCTAAGTTCTTTGTATATGTTATTTGCTTTTCTTTGTTTTTTAATTGTTTGATTAGTTACCGGTTGGACAGTCGTATATATTTTTCGTAAAAAGATACAAGGACTGATGATGACAAACTGGAATTTTTGAGGAAGTTACTCAGACTGACTGCAAAAATTTATACAGCAAATCTGAAATTAATGGAAGCTGTTTTTTATCAACCTAATAACTTGCTTTTGCTAACATATGGGCTACTAAACAAACTAAGTAAGTTATGTTAAAAATGACACCATGAAACATTCATGTTGCTGGAAATATTTTCTTCTTACAATGATAATTTTTTCCCTTTTGAGATTTCAAGTAAAGCAAAACATATTTTTTTTTTTTTTTTTGCCTTTGTCATGGGTTCAACAGTTCTTGTGCCTTTGTAAGAGGAAGTAAATGGGTTGGTGAAAACCAATCAGAATTCAGTGACAGAGCTAACAATGTGAAAGTGGATGGGAAAATTTGACAAGTTTGTCTGACGATTTAGGAAAGATAAACATCTTGCTGAAGTCATAGCTTGTCCATAATTGAAAGAAAAATCTAGGCTCTGCCATTCTGCTCTTATCCTGAACAACTGAACCAAGCATCAGATCTGTAAAGAAAACATCAGATTTTAGAGTGTTGAGGATTATACTAGAATTTCAAATTGTGAACTGATGAATGTTTAGAGATGTCGACCTCTCCATTAAAAAGCAATAGCACAAAATGTTCATCAACTGTTTTCTAGCACTGCACTCAATGCTTAAATGTAAAATTGTAGCAGTTATACTGTTAGACACAAAGCTGGACAGCCTAGAGCAATTTGCTAAATCAAGCGTCAGCAAAGAGCCACAGATGGCAGAGATACTTTTTTGCCAATCTTTGAGTCCCAAATTTGATGTCTCAGCACTGTATTTACTGAGCTAGCAATAGCAAAGGCTTTGTCAAGTAAACTGGCTCCCTTCAAACTGGACCTGTAACGACTAATGGTCTTACATATCTCAATATCTGAGCAAAATCTGACTGACAGTAACTTTACACAAGCTGACATCCTAAATAAATTACATTAAAACTGGATGAAATACAAAAAATACAAAAGAAGAGGCTACTATTCTGGCTGGCCTGTACTAGACTCCTGCCAAAAATTCCTATATCTTCATACTGACACAGAAGGGCTGATTTTATTATTACTCAAGTTTCTCAAAAAGTATTGAAATGTTTTAAAACTGAAATCACACAGAAATTCACATCATTTTTCACTAAAATACCAGGAAGAATGGACAGTATAGTGCCCGGAGTAACTGATTCGACATACTTAAAACAAAGATTTTCTTTTGAATGACACATTAATATTCTATTCTGTGCCACACCCAGACAGGAGGAAAATATACATGTCTTTCGTAAGCTGGAGATAGGTCAAGATAATAAGATTGATAAATAAATGGGTAATCTCAGATGCTTCAAAGTTTAAAGGTTCAAGATATTCAATGCAAAACTGACAATGGCATAAAAATGAACGCCTTAAAAATAATCAGAACACCAGCCAAAAAAAAACAAAAAAAACCCCCAAAAAACTCCAGTATGATATAACAATTGTAAAGCGCTTAGAGCCTGTACTGCACGGGGATAAGCGCTATATAAATACACTCTATTATTATTGTGCATGTTTCATAATAGTTGTGATATTATTAGTCACATGGTTTTTGTTCACTACAGCAGGCATAGACTGTACATTCCAAAGCAGCGGTCTGTGCTCAATCATGAAGCGATCCCTGGCACTTACAAACACCTGCCCCAGAAGGTCACTGCTATACACTGATGGCATAAGTCAATTTTGAGCATTTTTGAGATAATGAGTATAAAACCTTGTTACAGCACAAATTTTTTGATAAGATAAGCCTGTATAATTCTTTTCATTTGATATGATACATAATTCTGTTGGTACATTTCTGTTTTAATGACACTTTAGGCCTACCTGCTAGCTCTCATGCTCAGGAATGCAATGAGACACCAACAGTGTTTTGACATAAGTCTGGGTTTTGCCTTCATCATAGAGCAGTGACCATAAGCAACATGTCGACTTGCATCATCACCTCTCTCACATTCATCCTTGTATTGTTTATACCACTTCTAATCATTTCATTTGACATTTTTATTCAGTTCTGAACTTGATAAAGACAAACACAAGGAAATCTCAGGGATATTCAAACTGCCAATATAATGTTTCAGCACATCGTAGAGACAATATGGAGAGACACACCCCTTTCATTACATCCAACTTTTGGAGGAATTATAACCAGTTTCTAGTAAATTCAAATTTATTCACCCACTCACTTGCTCATTCTTTATATCTTTCTCTAGCTTTCTCTCTCTCTCACACACACACACTGATATGAATACACACAAGATAATAATTCTACTGCATATAAAGATTATGATGAACTGCATACAGTATGCCTTTCACAATACAGCCATAGGAGCATAGGAATCAATGTGCATGCATAAGAGGCTATGTATACAACTCTGCAATATTTCAGTATACCATTCTTGACAGATATTTTTATACTGGATGTATAGGATAATCTAATCTTAAAATGAGCTGTATCATTGACCGTATATGTGCATATCTGAATCTCTCTCACAATCTACACCAACAAAAAAAAAAAAGGTTAAAAACAATGAGAAAAAGAAAATGGACAACCTTAATTTCAAAACAAAACAAAAATGTCAGTGCCGTGTTTTGCCACATCTAAGAAAGAACCAAAAGCATCCATGACAAATGTTTACCCCATAAACTGAACTAAATATTTCCTGATCCTCCTGATCCTTTAAATCTTCATTATATGTCAAATTCTGAACCACTGGAATGACACTTCCTGTTTTCTTTTTTTCCTTTTCATTACTATTCACTCTTAAGAATAAATTTAAATACTTTCATGATGTAATGAAAAATCTGTCAAGTACGTTTTTCTCTGAGCTCTTTGTAATGCAAATGATGTTATGACTCCTGTCAAAATGTTTCTTAGTACTTTACTCTATGTTGCCATGTCATCCCACCTTGAAGTCAAACCAATCCAACATCTGAACAGTCCTACCTGGTCTAAAGTTCATTAAATGGCAATTTCTTTTTTTATATAATCTTTCACTTTACTCTTTACAAAGAGTTTCAAGATCAAGCCCCTTGGTATGTTTTGTTCTTATATCTCAGATTTCTCCATATTTGTGCTACATGGATTTCCAGAACTAGTACCCAGAGATCACTGCTAATACGATATCCAATGACAAATACATCTAGAATGACATTACCACACCAACTACAACCATAGACCTGCAGTTATTCTCTTATAACCAAAATGAGTTTTAAGTTTCTCTCTTGAGCCTGCTGCTGGTTATCAAACCTCACACCAGTGCCGAAATTATCCAAAAAAATCTCCAACAACATAAAAATATGATTGAGATTTAAAAAAAAAAAAAAAATGATAACAAAACAAAACAAAGCTGTTTTTACTTGAGGAGTGGTATTGAGTAAAACTGGCTACAGTGAAGCTATATAACCAAAGTAATTA
Source organism: Peronia peronii (assembly GCA_039654565.1). Lineage (NCBI taxonomy): Eukaryota > Metazoa > Mollusca > Gastropoda > Systellommatophora > Onchidiidae > Peronia > Peronia peronii. The sequence goes on along the minus strand of JBCEWB010047515.1, from coordinate 7,434 downwards.
ATGCCTGCACAGGAGAATCACCACTCAAAACTCTGTCTGGCTCAAGATGAGTGTAATAATTCAACATTTATTTATAAATGCAAGATTTTTCCATTATTTTTTAGTTGAGGTAAGTACCTAGTTGTGCACGGAAAATTTGATATTCCATAAATAATTTAACATTTTAATACGATTTTCAACACTCAGCAGTTTCCTGTCCTTTTTCTTCACTGACCTTCTGGAAGTTGCAAATGAGCAGCAATGTAAATTAATTTACTGAGATGATGACTCCTGGTTCCCCCCTACGCCACATTCCACATGGCCTTGCCCCCTCCCCTCCCTTTTCTTATGGAATTTAACTCAATGATAAATAAAACATTCATACGTTATCAGAAACACTGGGCACATCTCATCCAACATTAACAAAAATCTGTGGTGAATAAGGCTTTCTTTGGTTTCTCAATAGGTATAAGTACTTTGGCAATGTCTTTCCTTAGGACTGCATGATACTAATATGTAATATAATTATATCTTCAGATATTTTACCAAACTGAATACTTTGCCATTGGATTTCAGTGAATTCATTTCCGCAATAAAAAAAAAAAAGAAAAAATCTTTCCCAAAGCACTTTGCTACGACCAATAGTGTTCTTTACAAAACTGGATACATTTCAATCTGTCATTAGTGCCTTCATTTCTGATCCATAAAGTAACTTCAAACAAAACAATTCCGCATTCACTATAAAATATAGTGATCTTTAGTAGGCTAGATATTAGGCTATTGGATATTGGTGATTTCATCTTTGACTGCTGACAAGCAAAAGCTACATTTCCAACTTGTGATTTGAGGTTTCCTGACACTAGGCCTAACTACATAGCCAGACAGAGCCTGATACAAGAGTGTGTCCTCCCTGGCCAAGCTGTATCAGTGTAGGGCAAGATGACCCAAAGTCTACTCAGAGTCAGGAGAGAGACAAGACAGCTCAGACCTGGCCCGGCGCCATGATGCTCTCTTCTCCGCCTCTCTCTCTCTGTCATTCACAGCTCCCTCTGCTGGCGGTGGGCTACGACAGTCAACAACAATACATAGACATATAGGTTAAAATCTGAAAATTCACATTACACAGAAGGAGTGGGACACTCCATTTTGATTTAATGACAGATTTGAAAAAAAGTCACAAAAATACAGAAGCATTCAAGTTAAAATCTGAAAGTTCATTTCACATTGGACAAGTGGAACATATCACAGAGTGATATATTTAAACTAAGTTATGAGTTCTGCACCTGCTGTATGATATGTAGCTGACATAGGGATAAACTATAAAATGAAGCCTCTTTCTTTCTTCTTCTCAGTCTTTCTTTCTTTCTTGTTCTTTTTTCATTCTCTTCTTCCTTTCTTCTAAGTTTTGATGAAGCTTGTTTTAATTCTGCTACCCCAGTGTGTTTTTACAAGTGTAATGACACAGCTTGAACTTACACCTGGTAAGAGAACAATGGTTGTATCTTGAAGTGGATTTCAGCAAAGGAACAGTGACTGCTGATTACCAGCAAAAACTCTTGTAAATGTTGGTCCACTGGACCCTCGTGTGAATTATATCATTTAGACATTGTCATGTACAGTGTGCTCCTTCACAAAAGAAACACAAATCTTAATTAACTATAAACATATTGTAGCATCAGTGGTTTGAGATCTGAGAAAGCAGAGACCTTACGAGATGAGGAGTACCAGAAAGGCAGAAATCTTTTCATTCTGTCTTTTTTTCTTTCTTCTAATTTATTTTTTCCCTCCCACTCAAACACAAGAAATAGCCCAATCTAATATACATTCTAACACAAAACATGACAATCATGTGCACAGCATCACACACACACACAAAAAAAGAAACACATACCTATCATGTCACAATCCCTAGATAGCTATCTATATCATCAAGAGCAATGAGATTGCCAAGTTTCAGGGCCAAGAACATTTTGCTATAATGCAAATAGGGTATTTTAATCATAAATCTTTGGCAGTCAAGACTGAAACCATCATATTTATTTCTGAGAAATTGGTCCAAAATAAACAACTTTATACAGTCACAACATACAATCTCAGTTGTAAAGGATGATTTGCTTCCATCTGCTGATAACGATGACGGACAGTTAGGTGAACAGTTACACAAAAGAGACAACAGAATGACCATCTAGAGATCCTGGCTGTGAAATGAACAGGTCAATTTTCCTGTTGTGGCGATTCATCAATACTGACAAAAAATCATATTTCAATTGTACAAGAACATGTGACAGCAGTGGAAGTGAAGCTGAGCTTTGATAATCAATTGGGATATAAAACAAAAACACACAGTAAAAAACTCAATATTGAAGCCCTGATAATTTGTGGAACTGCACAGGGGGAGAAGAATGAATGGGACAGAAACCATTTTGGCCTTCTTCATTGTGACATAGATTATTTTGGCATTCTGAATGTACACTAGTTTTGGGCCATGTGAATGGAAAATAGCTATAATCTCTGTCTTTCTGTAAAAAGTTAAGTATGTTTGAGGGTCTTTTGGTTGGAAAACAAATAGGCAAAGGTGAAATCAATGCCATTTTAACAAATGATAGGAGCAAAATAGATTTTTTCTTCTGCAGCCTTTTCACATCATCAAGAAACATTAAATTCTTAGGGCTTTTTTTTTTTTCACCACAAACAGCGTTTTAGAACCAAAAATTATTCATATATCCATCTCTCTGCACCATGGATCCTGCTTAGTTTCTTTTCCTTCACAAACTATTATGACCAAATATAGTTCTGATAATCCTAGACTATAAACTGACCTTCTTATTTCACACTGGCAATAACAGTCAATTTGTGACACCCCTTCAGACACTCATTCTTTACCAGTCCAAAGATCTTTTTTTTTTCCCTTAAATTTTTGCAAAACAGTGCTAACTTCTTAAAAAATGACAAGTGGCTTATGTAAAACATACATATGAAGCCATTTATCACAGGGAAGGTTATAATTCTGGAGATCCTACGTTAAGTCAACACATTAATTGCATGTTTGAAATTTACCTTCTTGAGTCAAAACTGCATGAGGCAGCAGGTAGAAGAAAGAAATATTGGTGTGTGAGTATGTTTGTCATACTGACAGATCAATACAGAACAACGAGAGTCCAAACACATTGAAAAAATTAAATTGAACTAGAATGATATATTCCTAATGACAATATGCAAGGTTGAACGACTGTAGGAATGACAATGTACTGAAACACAAAAGACAAATCAAATACTATGGACTGAATGTTAAAATATGCTGCATAGTATAAGAAGTATATGTTAATATCTGGTCTATCCTCGCTCTACCTTAAAATACAGGGCAGAGGAAAATCCACTAGCACCAAAAGTATGTTGATTGGTTAAAAAACAAAGGAAAAATATCCTACAATACGATGTAGCCGGGGGTGTATGGCAGGGAGAAGGGTAAAAAGAAGGGAATAATTTATGATTAGTGGATGTAAAATTCATAATTATAAATATATAATAATATATAATTATAATTATAAAACATGAACACAATAAAAACAAACAACAACAAAATAATCAAAATATTCATAGTTTGTTAACCAAAAACAACAAAACAAATCAAAAAAAAAAAAAATCACACAAAGAGTTACTTACCCTGACAGCATCTGATCCAAGTCATGGTCGGGAGTGATGTCCCCTGCCCCACCTGCAACAAAAGACAAGATCTCGGCCTGTGACATGCCACTCACTTTCTTTGCTGTCGATCCAATTCCATAAGAACATATTTGACAGAGATCATTTTGCATATATGATCAGATCCATACATTCATTTTCATGGCAGAGATATAGACATTCACACCAAAAACCCCAACAATCAGAAATAAGGGTTGGAATTCAAACAGCATTTCAAAAAGTCCAGGATGGATTTTTTTTTTTTTAAGAAAAAAGCATCCAAAAGAGGAAAAAAAATGAGCCCAGAAGTTCCAGTATTAGAGAAATCAGACATGCACCCAAAGACCCCATCCCAATTCCATCAAAACAACCAATGCCAACCATAGCAGGGGATCAGTCAGTAGATTCCAACCAAGATCCCCCACAATCCACACAGGATTGGCATTAGCATCAAGATGTTTTCCAGCAGTGTTGGGTAGTTATTTCCAAGACATATTATTAAATAGTTAGCAAACCAAACCCAATTCCATCCATGGAATACATTCATGGATAGCACGCGTTGCCACAGCCAGCCATGCCAATGGTGCCGATGTGGATGATGTTGTAGTTAGGACATCCCCCACAGCCAGGTATATACGATAGCAGATGAATCAGAGAGGCACCAATAGTTGTAGAAATTTGTAGCAGATGTTAGAAGATCCCAGCCAAGAGGAAGCAACGTGCAGGTTAGGCAGGTTATTGGTTGTGCAGTGCAGCAGGAGATGGGGCAGGGCAGAAAGAGGAGAGAGAGAAAAAAAAAGAGTAGAATATTAGAATAAAGAATGAAATACAAATTTTAGTATTTTAAATTGTAAAAATGCAAATAGCAATAATTGTTAATAATGTCAGTTCTCTTATATTGGAGATAATTTGATGTGTGAGAATCAGGATCTGATTCAAATAAGGCCTTTAAGGAAGCAGTACTAGAGAATAGCACAGAGAGGGTATTGTTACCACATAAACTGTAAAAATATTCAAGATTTGCGTTTGTTTATTGTCATCCTAGAAATGACAGCTGCTTTGTTTTCATCTACCCTTTAATTGAACATAATATACAGTTTACTTGAAAGTAACATCGTAATCATGTCTGACATTAGACAAAATTCCAGTGCCTGGACATTTTTTATATATATATATACCATGATCTTGCCCTGCTTGGACATCCCATAATCTATCTCAACCACTTCATGATTTTTATCAGGAGCACATCTAATGCTGACAGACCAGAATGGTTTATATCTTGCCATGTCAGAGCCTAAAGAAGACTAAAAGATCTTGACAGGGCAGACTTTGAAGAAAGGGAAAAAAAAATTGTACATTTAACATAAAGAAGTTGACAAGATCTCATGTTAATTTATCAGAATTCAGCACTGTTTAAAGGGTGAAAATTGTCTATAAAAGTTATCCATATCAATGCTGGTATACATATATAGCATTATTATATAACAAAGAGTTGATGTAGCAAGCAAAAATAATGAAAAGAAAGAGCTATACAAGAAAACATATACTAAAATAGACCTCTACAATACAACGTATAAACATACAGAACATAAAGCCTATCTGCAGTTGTCTAAATTTCTTTGAGTCGAGCTAAGATTGTTTCAGCAATATATAGTTATATCTGTCTGTGTTTGTCTCTGTCTGCCACATGTCTGCTTGTCTGTCTATTAATTACTGCATTAGTCAAGAGGCATTAGACAGGCTATTAGTCCTGCTGTTGTCTTTGATGGAACTGTAAAATTTTGATGGACCATTTACATAAATTTGCTTCTCAAAGACAACATGTTAATATATGTATTAGCCTGTGGAAATATTTTAAGTTTTGTCTGAATCATCTCTGATCATCATGAACACCCCCCCCCCCTCTCCCATAAGCGCAAACTAACTATACATAAACAATGTATTAAAAGGCACAAACAATAAATCATTTAACATGAAGTACCCATTAAAATACATAAGCTCTTTGAAATATTTCTTGGTTTCCCTAAGCTCCAGTGGAAAAAAGTGCAAAAAGCAAGAAAGGAAATCACATTAAGTAAATACTGAATATTAAACAGCACTGATGGATAGAACAAAAGATCTCAACAAGAAGAATTTAGGGGGGGGGGGGGGGGGGGGGAGATATTTCATCTAAGTGATTTTAAATGTTGACTGGGTAGTTGGTTTTTTTTTTTTAGTAATTTCAGCACTTTGTTTAGCTATTCTTTTAAAAGTGTTTTGGTTTTTTCTATTCTTTCTGTTCATTTTTTGTTTGTTTGTTTGTTTACTTTGGCTGAGGGAAGTTTTAAAATGAGATTATGTTGTTCTTCACCATTCTGCAAGTTAGCTTCAGAGTCAAACTCTGAGTTCCTTCAACATGACAACTATTCTTCAGAATGTAAGTTTTCACCATCACCCATAGCTTTATACTATAGTATATAAAGCAGTTATAAGTATGCTGTCAATATCTGAGAGTGAAAGTCAACGCTGGTCTACTGTACTGTTGTGTCCAAGCCATTTGTTTAGACAGCAATGAACGACTGGTAGAGTGAAATGAGGAAAATGACAGCAAACGAATAATATGATGAGTGGAAATGCAAAGATACAGAGTTGAATCTTTTCTTTTTTTTTTTTTCAGATACAGGTCCTACCAATGTTTACTATGCAAGCTTGTGCAGCCTATTCGTTCACTGTCTTTAAAAAAAAAAAAATAAAACACAAATACATCTTTAGACTGCTTTCACTGATACCAAAACATAGAAGATGTAAAAAGAGCGAGAGACAGAGACAGAGAGAGAGAGAGAGAGAGAGAGAGAGAGAATGGGAAATTTAAAAAAAAAAAAAAAAAAACTGACTGTGATCACTTCTGCAGCATTTGCATTTCCATTCCTCAAATGTGAGACAATAAATCATGCAAAACCACAAATGGAAATCATAGTTTTTTGTCCCCCACAGACGATAAAGAGAAAAATTTTCCCAATCTGTTTTTTTCCCCCCCCCTTACACTCCTCCAACTTCTCCTTTCTCTACAAAAGTAGTCTCTTTCATTCATCATGTGACTGGGAAAAACCCGCCTGGTGCCCAAATGGTTCATGTACAGAGTTATTGGTGTCAATAACAAGAGCAGTGTGTGTGTCCTTGACTAAAACAAAGTAGCTACACTTCTTCTATGCCAGTCTACACAGTTCACTTCTCTGTCATCCCATGGTTGATAAAATCCATTCTTCTTAATGATGTCCTTTTTGACATCTGACACGTCATTTCAACCAGTTGTGCAGCACCCCCCCCCCCCCCTTCCCATTTTATCGCCTTTTTTTTTTCTTTTCTTTTTTTTTTTCTGTTGGTCATTCTCAATTCCCTAATGGACACGCTGATTTATCTTTCCATCAGCTAACCCAGCATCACTTCAAAGAGACTGAATGATGACAGCAAATTGAAAGGGAGCTCTCATTAATATTTCAGTATTCTTCCTGTCTGATCTTTTCCTATTTGTTTTTTTTTTTGTTGTGTTTTCTTTTTTTTTTTCACTTAAAAAGTAAAATTCAACCTCTGCAATGCTATTCCACTACCCTACACATTTCAACAAGACTTTGTTTAAAATGATATGTGAAAAATTTACTTGTTCACCAAGCATCTGTCTGAGTAATGCTTTCAGGCTTTTCCCATTTGTCAGTCATGCCTACAAACTTACAAATGTGTTTGAGTTGTATTACGTGATTATGTATGTGAGCATGTCTTGAATCGTATCTGTATACC
>JBCEWB010047505.1:0-14318 GCA_039654565.1 Peronia peronii | reverse complement strand
AGATAGATAGATAGATAGATAGATAGATAGATAGATAGATAGATAGATAGATAGATAGATAGATAGATAGACAAACGACGACGGACGAATATGGTAATAAAGGTTTGCATTTATTCTAAGATTTTCCCAGTTTCGGCAAGATTTTCCCCTGCTTCGTATGTTTGGCCAAACTTTACAGCAGCTCCAGACAATCTGGCAAATTAACTCCTTAGCCTTTATTTGAATGAGTCTGAAGGATGTTTAGCTGAACTGTCCACTCTGTCTAGCTCTAAGGGATGGCCAAACCCTTGACTTGGATTGCGGGAGATATCAAGAAAAGAACTAGAAAAGTGGAAGAAGCAGCGAGGGGAATTGGCGGTGTGTAGGTCATTTGGGCAGGATTGATCTCCTTGCCGGGTACGCGATGCAATGTCAGTGCAAAATTGATGCTTGTGTCGTGACTCCAGAGAGAATCTTATTAAGATTCCTATGTCCTGTCAGCGCTGTTTACTGCCCCTCGCATCTACAATCATGCAAAGCCAGAAACCCAGTCAAGCCTAAAGGATGCCCTCTCGAAATGTTTCACTCTTTTTCTAACGTACAATATATTATTCTACAGAATCTAAAGATTTGTTTACACTATTCAGTTTCCTTAATTTAAGTTGGCTCACCTCCCACAAAAAGGTCGAAAATAGCTGATTGGTCTTATTCGGTTCATAAAATAGAAAGAAATTGACTGGCTTCGTTTTTACCATCAATTTTGCCCCGTTCAACTCGAAAATCAAAATTTCCATTTTTTGTTCAAAAGTGTAGATTTGTCAGTTGTGAAATTTGGCTATAAGTTTGAACTTTGGCAACAAAACCTCACCAAATGTGGTCGTCTTGTTTTTCCCTCTTTTTGATAGTTTCTATTTTTGTTTTTCATCCCAATAGTTCATATTCGACTAAGCAAAAACCTGGAAATCCCAGCCGGAGTGTTTGTACCCCTCTGCTAAAATTAGAACACTCACCAATGTTTGTTACCGCTCCATCACGAGATCCGAGAACAATTGTCACCGGTCCCGTGCATTTTTATGTTTTTCTATGTCATTGACAGTGAACAGTTTGGAGTGTTTGTACCCCCCTACTAAAATTAGACGAGCAGTTCCAGCCGTTCGCTTAGTCGGAACAAATCAATTTCAGGCAGGTGATAATGATCAACAATCCTCCCTCGCATTGGATGACAACTCGAGCTGGCGAAGACCCACTATGTTGATATCCCGATCCCAATTTGATTTCCGAAAAATTGAACAGTGTAACTCGAATATGACTTTTTCAGCAAATTGTAATAGCGGAATGGAACTGAAATGCAAACGGAAAAATGAAAGGGTGAATTTTTTTCTCTCTCAACTAATGAAACAGTGTAAATAAGCCTATAGTTATGGAATGATTACTTCAGAAGGAATACATAAATCTCCAAAGTCCGGCTTCTTGTTCTTCTACATAAATACGAGCATATATGGCGAAGACGTATTTCATTGAAAAGTAATAACTTCGTTGATTCGTAGATTTATCTTACGAGAGTTGAGCAATGCAAATTCACCTCAGAAAATTTAAGGACACGACTGTTCTAAATAAAGTAATGACTATTTTTTTAAAGAATGAAAATCAATAATTAAACCTCTATAATATTTGATCTGAAAGAGTAAATGGGACAGGCATTGTAATACCTGCCATATCCGGTCGAAGTGAAAGATGAAGACTACTTAGCTAATCGATAAGGAAGGCTAATTCGCTCTTTCCTTCTCTCCCTCCCTCTCTGTGTCTCCTCCATCTTTCTTTCTCTCCCACCTATTTCCCAAACCGACGTATTTCTCTCTCTCCCTCTCCCTCCCCCTCTCTCTCTCACTGTCTCTCTCTCTCTCTGTCTCTCTCTGTCTATCTTTCTGTCTCTCTTAGATGATTAGTGGAACATATTTGTACAGTTATTAAGAAACTGTTTGACAACAAACAGTATTTAACCCAAAGATCGTATCAGATACTAGCTGAAAGCATTTTCGTAATAGCATGGTTTTAAATTCAACTCAAAATATATGTATACCACAGTTTGGGAACAGTTTTTGATCCAATCGGCTAGCTGCTCCCAGTCAGGTCCAGTTATACCTGACACGGCCGTTGACATGGTAATCTACTCTAATGTCATCCAATTTGGTTGGCAAACTGGAGCCTGTATTCTTATAGAAAATCAATCATGTTTGATAACTTTAAGACATAAATAGATACTGCGAGGAGCCACTTTATCAATATCTGGTTGTGGACTACATTGTTGTCGATTAAATCTGGCAGAGATATCGACAGATTTGCTAACTCTAATTTAAAATAAAATCTAAAACTTTGAATAAATACTACTTTTCAAAACAGACTTCTCGTTCCAATATACGGTGCAACGGCCTTTCCCGTCCCGCCTCCATTCTCTCGGACCTATAAAGCTGTTCACAGCTAAGCTGTACTGCTTTATACCCGATCCTCTGAGTATAAGAAACAGCAAAGGGGTGAATTGGTCATGTTCATGGTTCCGTGTCTAGATATCAGATGGATTTTAGATAACTCCAATTCTTCTAAGAATTAGTAGGTTCTCCAGTAACAAAGAATGGAACAAAGACAATAAGGCAACTGGCACAAGAACTTCTACCATATTATAGAACTTATTACTGTTCATGTCCAGCTCCTCAAAACTAGCAAGCATATTTTAATGGAGTCTTTGTCATGACTGTGTGCATGTTTTTATTTTTTGGTTTATGTTAGACTAATTTTGCTAACAAGTCCTGCAATTATTCTCTGTCCTACATACTCTATGAAACAAACAGCATAGCACCGTCAGAAACATTCACTAAACCCTCAATCTGTAGTACCAACAACAGCAATAGAAAATTTGCATGAGAAGCCATTCATTGCTTCTGTTTGCTATTTTTATACAATGATGAGAATAGAAAAGAACTGCATATGTCTTAAGTAACGTATTCAATGCGGCGCTATTGATGAAGCATTTTTTTATGCAAAATTGCTCATCGATGTGATAAATTGCGATTCTGCTGCAAGGAATTACAGAACATTTTACCTGAGACTGAATTGCTCAGAGCTATGCTGCAGCCAGATCGGGGCATTATAAAAATAAATCTAGCTAGGATCAGAGAATCTTTATGCACTAAACTATTTCAAAGGCAAAGTCCTAGGATCAAAAATACTCACACATAAAGACAAAAATTCTCTCTATCTCTATACGTAATGATATGTGCATTCACGCGCGAAAGGGTTTCTATGAGTGAAGCCATTTGAATACCCAGTGTGCTCGTACCAGTTTTCAGTTAATTTTGGCAACCAGAATCTAGACCACTGGCTTATTAACAGGAGTCTTGGAACTTCCATCTCACGTGGAAAGCTAGTGATCTAAATCTGATCAGGCCAACAATAGCCTTATTTCTACTGATTTGACCGACAGGTCAATTTCGCCGTGGCTTAGGCAAGAGTTTTCCTGAGAGTAGCGAGGTGGAGTTCTGTAAACCAGACAACAGTAAAGCCTCTTTTAATCTAAGGTATCGGTGGTTCTCATTGTCTACCAGGCCCAACTGAGGACATTTATAGAGAAGCAAAATTCACGCAGTCGAGATCTTCCTTAACAAGAAAATGATTTATTGACTACTGGGAGATGAGCACACGCAGGGGGTTGACAGATGAAATCTACTCCTATTGACAACTCTTATTTCACTTTAAGTTGAGAAGTAATAAAAAATAAACTTATATCGATGAGTAGCGCTTTTGGAAACAAGTTAGCATCTTTTAAATTCGTTTAATTTCTAAAAACTCTTATTTTTCATTGATTTTTAAGCAGCAAAATCTAATCTTTCTCCAGATAATAAACGTAAATCTATACGCTCTATCAAAGTGAGTTGAAAATCTTTAGGACGAAGTGGCAAATCCATCTCAGCCTAACAAAACAATAAATGGCCCCAAAAGCCAACCGCAGCTGCTACAGAACAAAAAAATGGAAAGAAAAAGTCTGGATTGCCACCCAAGTAGTGATCACGACCAGGAGATATAGCGCTAGAGCGAGATCACCTTGTAGTGGCTGGTCCAGTTAGGAACAAATGGTCACATGTCTCACTGCCAAAGTTAGTTCAGTGTCACATTTGGCGCTCTGTTACACGATATTTCGATAAATTCGTCGATAGAGAACTTCCTTATTTTGGGAATTACAGACTTGGAGACCAAAACAGAAGCATTCTGTTAAACCCTTCATGGTAAAAGTGCCTTTTATTTGCATGATAATGGTTTTAAGTTGTGAAAATAGCCCTATTCCTGTGGTACGAGTAGTTATATACGGAATAAATGAAAGAAAACAAATGATCAAAGCAGCAAAGTCAATGTTTACAGATTTTTCAAGCAGTGGTCACTTTTAAAATTGAAGGGATGCTATTGGCTTCTGCCTGCTCTTCTATAAAGATTAAGAATATCCAGAAGTCTTTCTGAGATTCCATACTCAAATTTCCGAAAAGAGCTAATAGTAGAATCTGAAAGGTGAGATCTAGCATCAGTTTCTGCAGCGACCTCATTTCTCATTATGTTATTTCCTCATTTCTCTTCATATTTTCTTAACATATCAACGAAAACTGTAATCGTCTCAAGTACTGAAAGCTCAGGCAGCAACATCTGAGTCTCAGTTACTTATTCTAGTAGTTTGTGTCATAAAATGATAGGAAAAGAACAGATTGGTTAGAGAAACCTTCCAAAGGTTATGTCACAGGCACAAAACTGTCATGATTATGCCTTCATTTAGAAGAAAAAAAAAAGTTTTGATATCATGTCCTTATCTTTCTTCTTTTTCTTCTTTTTTTTTCAGTAGCTTAGCCGAGATTTCTCATGACCCAAGGAAAACTTGTAAGTGTTTCTCAGATTTGTAGTTTGCAGATCAACAAGGGATCAGAACGTAGAGAGGCAGATTCTGATGAAAAGGGAAGATCACAACTGGTAACTGTCTGAAAACTTTAGTTAAAATTTTAGTGAATATGATTTATATTTTGAGAACCATTAACTTTGCGATCTACGCACAATGAACCCACTAACTAATACCTTTCATGGAGTCCCTTTGTGGCTGTTTGAAAATACACAGACATAATTAACTTGCAAACTGGCAGACCTTAATTATAAACACAACATTACAAACAATGGCATATTATGTATTCTATCCAGTGATGCACACCCATCCTGAGGAATATTATGTACATTTTAAGACTCTTATATGAATTTTAGAGCTTCTTTGTTGAATTTGTCATGGTGATCATAGCCAGCGGTTCACTTTGGTTAGAAAGGTAATCAAACGTTTCTTGTGACCGATCTTTGTGCACCTGGAGACAGTTCATTAACAATCGTGGACATTTCATTGAGAATTCTTGAAAGTCCGCTTTGAAAGACAAATATTGTTGGTTCCTTAACAGTTATGTTCTTTATGGGCATCTTTAGCTTCTAAACTGTCTAAATCCCTTGTCAAGCGATGTAATAAGGAGTTCTTAGATCATATATGGCACTTTATTGACGCTCCATGACTCATATACGTTGAAATAAGTCATCTACAATGGCATATCATTGGATTCTCTTTCACATTACTGTAAAATTAGTAGAACTTTACTGACCTGAATGGCGATTGATCTTCAGTACCCAAATTATTTCCTATTGCCAGACACAAGGGCTGTCAAATAAGCATTGTAAAGAAGAGAAAAAAAAAGTCTCTTCTTTTATTGGAACTCTTTTTTGCGGGAAGGAAGAACATTTCATGACGAAAGAGAAAAAGATTTCCCAGACAGCATGACAATGTATTTCTTTTTATTTTCCAGAAAGTACATTTCAATGAAAAGGCGTAAACGTTGTTTCATTCTGAAGTGGACTACTTCAATGTCCTTGTGTCTTGAAAAAGGAAGTAATCTGGTCGGTGAGAAACATTCTGCATTCAGCGTGGCTGTTAGAATACATCTTCTTATACACCCTTTTACAAATTGGTTTTGCGGCTTAGAGAACCGCTTGTTACTTGTGGCGACGTCGCACGCAAACGTTGTCTTTACATCCAAGAAGCCTGACCAATGTCAAGATGTGAGAGAAAATGGACGAAAGGGGAAGAAACACGTGATGGCAGACATTGACAGCTAAACGACGTACAAAGTAATCCCCTCTTCCTTATAGATTGTCTCCCCCTGTTGGCCTTGAATGGCTTCGTGATGTGGTTTGTTCCCCAGATTTGTCTTGATGTAGCAAGTGGTAAACTCGCAATCGGAGCTGTAGAACTTCTGGTGGGGGCCCCCCCCCCCCCCTATCCTCACAACTGACCCAATATAGCAGTGACTGTACTCATGCGCCATTAACCCTTTTAGTGCCAAGTGTATTTGAACATTTATTCTGCTGCCCTATCCGCGTTAAAATGGATGGGTTTTCCATGACTTTTAAAGGCCTACATCCTTAGGGTTAACGAGCTTTTGTATTTTCACTGTGCCAAGATGAATCAATAGGTCTGGATTTTGAGATGATATTTTAATCTTCCAATGGATATTCTGCGGCAGCCAAATGATTAAACTCCAAACATAAACACAAAGGCAAACCCGCAGAGAGGATGTAAAAGAAAAAAAACAAAACGTTTTATAGAGTCTGTTAAATATAGTACAGAGTCCAAAATAAAGTCCTCTGTTTTCATCATCCAAACTGAGGGTGTTTATAATGAAAAGGAAAATAGGATAGATGATAAGATGAAGAAACGTGAAGAGGAGAACGGAAGGGAGAAAACATGGCCACAGCAAGGTTTAAGGTTTCTCGAGAATCAAATAGTCAGAGCGCCAGTACAAAACCTCCACACTGGAAGAGAAAAATTCTAACAGTCTAGTAAAAACGGTATTTGCTTGATAATTTTATTTCCAGAAGATCGAGATTCAGTTTTGTTATCTTTCGTTTATAACAACGTGATCCAAATGCGGGTTTTGAAGCATGACGTCATGCACAATGTGTTGTTTTATGACAGTGTCGAAAGTTGTTGATTTGAATAGATTTGGAAGCTGTTAAATTGTGATAAAAATGCGTTTTGTCAGCGTATGTGAGAGATATAGATCAAGTTTTGCCAGGATCTCATTTTCGTAAGTGGAACGGGGTTTGTGTGTGTGTGTGTATGTGTGTGTGTGTTTCAATATTGTGACTGCAGTATTTTTCAAATGTTTTCGCTGAAAGTATAAAGTGGTGTGGAATAGATTATTTCTGCGACTGGTATTTAGCAAATAACTTGAATAGATTAAAAAAAAAATCTTTCCAACCTTTGCTCCTTCAACAAGGAGGGATATCTTTGCTAACAGCCAGGACACTGATAATATAATCCCAGAAAATTAATGTCAAGCAACCTGGTGAGCCGTCCTTAACAAAATGGATTTTGCTGATCAGGGGATGACAAGAGTTAACTTTGGACACCATTCTCTCGGCACAGAAGAGATATAGCCCTATGCATTTTCTCACCAAGGTAAAGCTCTTTCATTTCCCTCTCTACTGACACTTAAGAAACCTAAACATGAACAATTTGACATCAGATTCGTCTCATCTACTCTGCCCTTTTCTGACCAAACGTGGAATGTGCAGAAAATCAAATTTTGCACGAAAGCCACAAAAACGTTTAAATCTATTACTCAGTACACACCAATTCGTATGTGAAAAAAAAGACTATAAAATCGTTATTTTTCAAGATGCAGATATGGGATCACAAACAAAAGACAAACAAAAGACAAACAAAAGAGCACCGTGAATCTAAATCTGATAAAAACGTAACTTGACCTAGATGTTCATGTGATGTTTTGTCAGAAGGGGGAGGGGGGGGGGGGGCATTGCTGCAGTGACAAAGTAATGTCCTTAAGAGGCTTTGTCTTATTATTTAAAGACATTTTGGAAAAAAAAATATCGGAATAATCCACTTGTGCAGCTGTATTCCATTACGAGCTAACAGAAAGTAAGAAGTCAAAATTTGAGTTATTTTTGCCTTAATCTTGGACACATTTTCAGTTAACCCTTTGACTGTGACCCAGGCAATCATTTGCTTTGCTGAAGACAAAGCAATTGTGCGTGAAGTCGACGATCACGACCATTGCAAAGATCTACAGAGGCGCCACCAATGCCCCCGACTGTCATGATGAACTGAAGGTCTCCGACATCCATATCGTTCCTTTCGACGATTAACAAAATGACGTGGTGATTAAAGTCTGGCGCGTTTGAAGATCTTACGAGGAGACTGAAATATCACTTACCATATACCCAGAGGCTAATGAGCAGCATATGGTTTAAACAGCTTTTTAATCCGATGCAAGTCTTTGAATAACACTATTATGTTATTTGGAAGAGGACTTTTTTACCCAAAGATGGTAGGATAGGACTGACGTTTTGCAAGTTTATCAAAAGGCTGAGCCCATTTTGCAGCAGATCGATGAAGGTACCAAACAATAGCTCTTTGGATGTCTTTTTAAAGATAAGTGAGGATGGAAAATGGGAGGAGAGAGAGAGAGAGAAAGAATTTTGCACTCATTTACTCCATACGTAAATAAAAAAGATTTGTTATCCCTTGTGTTCTCTTCTAAGAACCAGACTGATACTCTGTGAGACGTGAAAACCCGATGCTGTAATTATGACGATTCTCAGCCACTGATCCATTTTCTCCTCTCACGCCTCCTCCCTTCCCCCTCTCCCCTCCACCTCCGTCCTACGTGTTCTATCCCTCCCACCCTCCGAAATCACTACCATTTTTTTCTACGGAAACTCATTGCCATGTATTCAGACAGAAAGTAAACACACCGGGTCTTTTAATCGGCTGGCCCACTCCCTCAGGATTTTTCCAATCACGCCTACTCCAGCCACAAACAGGAACCCCTTTTCACGTCTCTCGCAGCAGAGTCTCTTCTAACAGAGTGTTTATGGCCTGATCCGTCACACCTAACCATTCTCTGGCACGACAATCTACCTTCTCTGACGTGAATTACACGCTGAACCTGTTTCCGGACCTGTCAGCGAGAAGTTGTATTGGTGGATACATCAATGAGGGCTGTAGTGTTCCATTGGATTGATGTTGGGCCCAATTATTTCCTACCGGCCATTGACCGACTGCCCAGGAAAAGGAGACAATGCTCACGGCATGGCTAGCCGAGGCTTTGCACAATTAATGGCCGGCGAAGAGTGGCAGAGCTTAGAGAACGCCAAATCAGGGCGTTTATAGATCACGACAGACACTCTCTGGACATCGGCAATTATACCATATAATAATATAACATAAAAAAGGGGGTATTGGTTTGATGGCTTATTCTTTGAGTTAAGGTAAACGTGATAAATTTGTTTCTTAAATATGTTTTACGATTAGAATGCCATACAAACTGAGCCTCTTTGTAATCATGAAAAATGAGTCACAGTTTTTTTCTAAAAATATGAAGACCCACCATTAAAATAGATCAGTCTCGACCTCTCTAGAGTTTAAACGACCACTGGATAATATTAAAAAAAAAAAAACAACTCAGTTTGATATCATACAGGCCGTTTTGCCCAAGCTTTTGACTGGATGTTCTTATTGTACTTGATTTCTTTTCTTTCCAGTATACACCTTATTCCTTGTCCGGAAGATAACATAATACACCAAAATCCTCTTAAAACCTGTCCCCCCTCTCTTTCCTCTACCCTCCAAGTCCTTTTGATCTCAGAGAAAAGACAGCGATTTCTATAGACAGCAGTTGAAAGAGAGGAGAGAGAGAGAGAAAGAAAGAAAGAGAGATCGAGAAAGAGAGAGACAGAGAGCCAGAAAGAGAGAGAGAGAGAGAAGGACATGTCACTGACAGTCTGAAAGAAGGTCAGTCAGGAGATGACCTGAGCTGTTTTGGTCGTGCCTGTAAAGTTCTATAGCAATGTCATGACACTGTCATGTCCCTACAATTCTGGCTGTCAGCATGTCGAGTCCGCCAACCACATAATTTGTAGAAATGATACCAGTATCAAAATAATGACAGCTTACATAATGGCCCCATTGTTGAACGGAGATATTGCGTCATAACGATGAAAAAAGGACGCAGAACGAACATTGGAATAGCTGAAGGTTAAAATTAAAAGCAATGGATTCTTGTCCATTATCACTAACACTAGCCTTATGTAGAGCTAGATTTGACAAGCAGATAATTGGATAATCGTACCTGTTTTCGGCTCCTGTTTTATCGGTCACGGTCTTTGGTAGCTATTTTCAATATCGCTTGAATGTCAAACAGTGAGTCTCTAGCAAACATTTCTATGTGTAAAGAAGAAGAGTGATCTGTGGGTACTTTGTTAGTGTAGAACAAAAAGGCAAAATAAATAATAAACTAAAACGAAGCACTAGAATCACAACGCAAAAAACGGAGAATAAATAAAAAAGAAACTGGATCGGCAGATTTTTTCTTTATAGCAGTTTCTCAACCGGTGGATGACGACCCCCCAAGGGATCGCAAAGTCTTGCCCGGAGTCGGGTAGCCTTGTTAGAAGTGGCTTGGGATAAAATTCATTCCAACTCAGCAATTATATTTTTCTGTGCTCTTACATTTGTTTCCCTATTTCAGTGAAAAAGTGTGTAACAGCGGTTCAATGTCATTAGTTTGCTAATAAATAATTACAGGGCTCATGAATAATGTTTTTTGGTCAGATGTTTTTTTACCCCCTCCGTCACAGAAAATAAAATTTAAATTAAGTTGCAGACAGTAGGGAGTCGTGTGGGTTTCAAGCGTCTGGGTAAGAAGACGCGAGTACACAAAACGTTGGGAACCACTGCTCACGAACGAAAGGAAACTTTTGTTCCCAACCTTGTTTTGAGTCGTCATTATTCCCATTGTAATTAATACTAATTGTTTGTTGTCGATAGAGCTTTTTCATTAACGTAACGGAATTTCTATTCCTAATTTTGTTTTGGACAGTCATTTTGCCACTGTAAGGGTGTAAACAGACCAGAGCTGGCGGTGTACTGGGGCTGGGATGGGAATGGTGGCTCGCCACTCATATATTATGCTGCACGCCTAGGGCAATGACGCTGCGCAGACCGCGATACGGTGGACCGCAAGCTGGCAAGGCCACTGCCCTAGGCGTGCAGCATGATATATGAGTGGCGAGCCACCATTCCCATCCCAGCCCCAGTACACTGCCAGCTCTGGTCTGTTCACACCCTAAGAACAAACCCCTCTGTTTGTAGCCCATGGTTGCTGCCTACATAATAATACAATAGCATACTTAAAAGTCTGGTTCATACATTTGAAGTGTCACTAAAATGGCCAATGGCATGTCATTCGCTGAGCGGTCACATCTCATGCACCTTTCCACAACAGTGAACAATACTCACTCAGAACTCATTGTACAGAAATATCGTGAAATTCAAGATGGACTGTCTGTCCGCAACTGACCATATACACCAAAATAATCAAATAATATGTACGAGATCGTGGTAAGCATTGAATGAGCTGATAATGTCACTAGCTGAATTTTCGAACCTTGTTGATTCTTCTTCGTTGCAACAAAGAAAACATTTATAAAATGTAAATAGGGCATTTGCTGTACATGAAAAGAATGTTAACCAGGTGTCATACAGGGAAAGTCATTTGCCACTCGTCATACACCACTAGACACTCGTCGCCAACAAACACATCACGGAACAAGAGGAGTTTTATTCATTGTGTAAGGAGTGTTTTCAATTAAGTGAATAAAACAGTACATTTTTGAAGAATAGAAATTTCGTACCTTCTACTTTACAGTAGCCAAATGAAAAAATAAGATATTTTTATTGTCAGTCTTTCTGTTCGTTTGATATACATAACTTTTAAGATATATCTCTTAGAGTGACATAACCAACCACTGTGCTTACTTTTACAAATTGTGTTCTCCTTTTGATCAAGTGACATAGTCAAAATCATCAATTCTAATATTAACAATTGAATCACAGGAATACCCTAAATACATGCACAAAAAAGAAGAAAACAAATAGCCCAAATGTACAGCTAGTGTGAACAAGAATCTCGCAATCATTAACATTGTTCCTGAAAAGGTAAATTAGGAGTGAGCGGAAGACTATCTACTGATTGCTAAAAGGGAGATTTCTTGAAAAATGGTTCATTTATGTCCAGTTCTCCGCAGAGTGAATGGCACGTTTGAGTCTGCATCCACTTTGACTCTAGCTGCAGAAGTTGCTCTGGTGAACCCAGCTGGAGACTAATAATCCTCATGTGGCTTATACTAAGGTGGGGAAGATTAAAATGATGTTCTACAGGATAATCTTGTTCAGGGTTGGTTTTCTTTGTTCTAATGCTGCTTTTGTGGTTGAAGACTCTTGTTTCAGCGCTATGGTTGTCTTGCCCACATATTTTTTGTTGCATGACCTATACATGATGGCATAGGTCAAATGTTGCCTACTGCAGTCTAAAGAGCTTTTAATGCAGTGTTTTTCTTTTGAAGTAGTGCTGTGAATCTAGCAACATTCAATGACATGTGGGCAAGTTACTGTATTATACTTTTATCACAAGATCAGAAATCATTTTGAGACCTCATATTCCTTCTTGACCGTGTTCTGACAAAAAGTATTGGATAAGTTTGGGAGATTTCTCGAGTAAAAATTGGAAGATCTTTGAACATGCTCGTTTTGTCTTTTCTGATTTTCTCAGATGTCCACGTGTTTGTCGTACAGCCTTGTTTGGCAATCTTATTATGTTCTAATGCGTGTACACTCTGTTAGTCTGTGTTTATCTCGGCAATTCATTTATATCCTTAGCAGGAATGTTATGGAGGATGAATCAATCATATCTGGTCTGTAGCCGATTTTTAATAACTTTGTTCTGAGTTTTTGGTTTCTTTTGGAGAAGAGATCGTTGTCAGAACATATCTTTCGGAGAGGAAAAAGCCGCTATGGACTATGGATTTGAAAATTTTTATACCTGAGCTGAAGAGGGATGTAAGGAATTTCTGATCGTCGGGAGGTTTTCATACAGATCAGTATGAATTTCATTTCCATTAATTTTAAGTTGGACTTTTAAAAAAAAATAAAAATAAAAATGCACGCTTTTCCACTGATATAGTAAACTTAATTGTGTCATGGATCATACTGAGATGGTTTTCAAACTTATTAATACTTTCCTCGTTGTTGGGATAGAACAACAGGATGTCATGTAGATACCTGGGCCAAAACGACTACGCACAGGGTGTCCGGGCAAGAGCAATACTCTCAGAAAATAAAAGAAAGACTATAGAGAATATCGTTTCTTTGTATACGGTTCATCAATATCCCGGAAAATTCCATTAACGCATGATCTTGGCCCTGCCTTGGTAACAAGTTTCCCTCACTTCTTGGCTTGACCCTTTACGATGGGTAGGAAATTTATGACTAAAACTCTTTGCCATGAGTGACTGACTTTTTAAATTTCAAGTCCATTGAACCTAGATGCTCTCCAAATTAACAATAATGGTCATTATGAGTCGGGTTCATGATTTAATTACGGAGTAACCCCTGATCTACTTCTGGCCGGAAATCACTTTTTGTTCTGAAATTGTGTGTTCTGCTATTGCAGTAATCCTGTGTTGCCGACTAGCTGGTGGCTTCTAACCCCGGTCTCATTATCTAAAACAAATGAACGTTTTAAAACTCATAAAAACATGCGTGCGGTCACTCACTCACTCTCTCTCTCTCTCTCTCTCTCTCTCACACACACACACACACACATACACATACATACACACACACAACAGCAGAGATAATAAAAAAGATTTTAAAAATTACAGTCTGGCTACTGTCTCTGACAACTCATTTGCTTTAGAATCGAGTCAGTTTGTTTTACACTCATCCTGCGTGGCCTGTGCTAGCCTTGCCTGACAAACGCTTTTACCTTGAAAACGTCTGTTTCGGGCATATTTAAAGACTTTATTTTTAATTTTGCTATCTCTGTTTCTGACAACGAATAAAATAGTTTTTGTTTTGTTTTATTTTGTTTTTCGAGGATGAAGTGACATGGCAGGTTGTTTTTCAATGTTCTGAGAAAATATCACAATTATTTGCATAGGTGGGGAAGAAAGTTAATATAGTTTTGACTAGCGCTATTACTTCCCTTTGTCACCCACAAGAGAAGAAAAAGAAGACACAAGGAGAAAAAAAAATCACTTTAGTTCTTGTCATTCGACAGATTGATCATACACGTACACACATACACACACACACACATACACGCACATACACCGCGCGGCCCGGGGTTTATAAGTAGGTTCTCTGCTCCCACCTGCAGGCAGTGTAAGCCCGCCATCGGTGGGGTGTCTCCCAT
>JBCEWB010047494.1:0-14318 GCA_039654565.1 Peronia peronii | reverse complement strand
ATAGATAGATAGATAGATAGATAGATAGATAGATAGATAGATAGATAGATAGATAGACAGACAGACAGACAGACGGATGGATGGAGGGATGGACAGACGACTGAATGAACGGATGGCTGGATAGATGGATGGATACTGGATGGATGGATGGATAGCTGGATGGATGGATGGAGGAAGGGAGGGATGGACGGACCACTGAATGGACGGATGGCTGGATAGATGGATGGACCGATGAATGTCTGATGGATGAATAGATAGATAAATAGGCAAACGAGGAAGAAAAAAAGAGAGAAGGGAGGAAAGAAACAGGGGAAAATGACAGGAAAATGAAGCCACAACAGATGTCATTATGGCTACTGGCATCTCAGTGCTGCACAGCATTCCGATAGGGAGGGGTCGCTAGGCAACCAGTGCCATCATCATCACAACTGTAACATCTACAACAGCTCTCGATTTGAACTCGTGTCACGACATCGCGAGGTAAACGCCTCTCCACTCGATCACGGCGCTCTGCTTAATAAAAAATGTGCTGACTCATGGCAGAGCAGACTATGTCACCGGTGGAGCTGCCAACCCATACGAATTGTGTTTAGGGAGATCGCGTCAAGGACATAGTTTTTTTTCCCCGATTTTTGTCTCAACAGTAATATAAATACTGAGCAAACTTGTTTTTTTTTCACCAAGACAAAAGCTACTGCCAACCCATCACAATTGTGTTCAGGGAGATTGTTTCAAGAACATAGATTTTTCCTTTTTTTGTCTATTCTCTTAACAGTAACCGTGATATAGCCACCATAAAAAAGACAAACTGTCGTTTTCACCAGAGACAAAAACTACTGCCAATCCATCAGAATGGGGTATAGGGAGATCGCTTCAAGAACATACATTTTCCCCCATTTTTTTTCTCTTAACACTAGCCGTGATTTAGCCATTATATAAGGGAGCAAACTGCCGTTTTCACTAAAGAATGGTTACAGAAATCTGGCAATTTCAATGAGTAAATATTTGGTTGCTGGAATATTTCGCGGGGTAGGCTAAACTGCACAGGAGGAAACTTGTGGGCGACCAGTATATTCATATGTTAAATAGAACGTTCCAAAACAAATCAAAACAAAATACCCCCCCCTCCACACTCACATATACATGATAAAGAAATTACGAATATTACGGGTCAGATCCAGTGTGTCTAGCTTGATATTTTTCTTGGTAAATCAGAAGCCCAACTTTTGGCATCCGAATCCCATAATTTTTGCATCCAATGGAGAGATCTGGAAAACTGAAAGAGAGTTTGCTTGAAATATTGTGCTCTGCCGAGAATTCGCCAAAATTCATTGAGGAAGGCATTTTTTCTCCCTTCATCATGATTCCCCCCTCCCCCTTTTCCCCTCCCCCCTTTTTTTTCTTTTTAAATAAACACTTTCCTGATTCGTATGCTCTATATGTTAGGAGTGGTTCTCCTACAAAATTAATGGGAGTTGGTATTGATACGATATGGCATCTATGATGCGGCAACTCTCCTGTAAAAAACAATGTAAGTTGGCACTTATTGGATATGGCATCTATAAAAGACTGTAAGAGTAGGCACTTGACTCCACCGTTGGCTCTCAAGAGATTGAAACAAAAGATCGCGTGACATGCACACACAGTCACATGACTGCTAGATCTAGTTTGTCGTTGTGCATAACAAGTCAGCTCTGGTCAGGGAATCGCCCGCCGCAGTGTCGGTGACTTCACCTAGCAGCTTCAACTGGGCGACTACAGTGTCTACCTTGGTAATCGAGTGGCCAAACTCTCACTGAAGTCCATGACGCATGCTCCGGATCGCCGTACCCAATAACAACAAAAATACCCGTAACTGTAAATAACCAATGTTTATCCATTTTTTATTTTTGTTGTTTTGATCGGCCGCTGTGTTTGGTCTAATGCTCCATAAAATTCTTGGCATAGGCTATAGAGACCATGTAACAAACAGGGGGGTCCCAGCGCCGTCAACAAAAGTTGAGAGAGGTGTCAAGATGATTGTGGCTGCCGCGATGTTTCAGATAAAAAAAAAAAAAAAATTTAAAATTACAAACAATGTTGTAGCTATTATTTGTCTTGCTAACTAAACGCACTTCCAACAATGGAAAATGTTGATCACTTCAGCCTCTGGTCATTTGAAAGACTGATCACAAAACAACACAAAATAAATAAATAAAATGGCTAAAGTCACTACAAGAAGGTAAAAACACTTTTTATATATGATGCATTTTTTTGAAGTTTTGCTGATGTAAGTTTGAAGCAAAGAGTGCAAAAGTGATTTTTTTTTTTTTTTCTTTCTCCACACTGTTTGTTCCAGATCCCTTAGGTTGCAAAGGGAAGTAACAGGGCTGGTCACTACAATCTCCCATTCCATTTTAACTCTCTGTCTGTCAAGCTGACCTCTGGAATTAAGACAGAAATCATCTCAGATCGCTGGAAGCTGTTTTCAGGAATTCTTGCTTTCTGAAAGCACGCAGTGTTTGCAACAGCCATCATGAGTGTTGCCTTGATATTGATCAACCACAGAAGAACGATTTCTGATTTGTTCCACAATGGACTGTTGTTTATGAACTTTCCAGTGCCAGAAGATCATTAAAGTTACTTTCGCAAACATTACTTTTGGTTTCTCAAAATGGTTCTATTTTGACATGAAGTCTAATCTATCATCACATCTGAGTTTTGCCAGCCAAAGCTTCTTGACTTTCACTAGACAATATCAGGACAAACCACAAACTGCTTTGTCAAATTGATCAGGTATAGTGGGAACACAGTTCATAACGTATTCGCAAACCAAACGTGTATCATAGAGAGGTATAATAGATTTGTTCTGACCAATGGAAATCCCCATCTAATTTTAGCAAGGGTACAAACATTCCAAACTGTTCACTGCCGCTGATATAGAAAAAATGCACAGGACCAATGACAACTGTTGTCAGGTCTCGAGGTGGAGGAGTAACACATAAGTCAGTGTTCTATATTTAGCAGGGGATACAAACACGCCGTCGGAGATTTCCAGGCCTGTGCTTAGCTGAATATGAGTAAGTGCTAACAAGTCATATACATGTATATGCCTCACGTCACAGAATGATAGGTATAAGTGAAGGGGCTGACTGCCTTCACACCATGACTATTCAAAATGGTAAATGAATCAAGTCCCCACCACACGAGCATTGCTGGTACACGCAGGAGCAGGACAAATACATAGCTACTGAATGTTTCTGTGCTTTTATCCATCACTGCACATTCAGAGACATGTCACAGAAAAACATATTATCGTCGCAATACATGAATATGCACTACAAAAAATTCACTTATGCTCAAACGGATATCGTTATTGCCAGCCAAATTAACCCCTTTACCAACCACAAGGACTGTTGAACAAGAATCACAAAGTGCAAAAAAAACCCCAAAAAACCCAAACACCATTACACTCTTTATTTGAAAGGGATAGCGTGGAAAAATCTGAGAATTTCATAATAGGATGAAAATGTATCTTTGTTAAAAAGTTAGAAATTTGTCTGATTTACTGTGATTTAAGGCCATGGCTAGCCGGACTTAAGCCCGTATAGTCTCGAAGTCTAGCAGGACTTATTCAGTCCATGTCATTATCATGTAGCCGTGAAGTTCTATGTCTGCATGTTCCTTTGGGTGGGTGGGTGGGGGGGGGGGGGGGAGAGGCATTTGCCTGCGGCTTAAAGCACTTTTAGCTAAAAAAATGCTAATCAGTAAATGATGGTTAAGTTATATCATCAAGTTTCATGATCTTTTTTAATATTTGAAACACTGAATGTGATCTAGATCTATCTAGATCCAGATCACTCCATTCTAGATTGTACATCCCTTCAACTACACATTCAAAAAAAAAAAAAAAATAGACAAAAAAACCAGAAACATACGAATGTTCTGTCAAGAAAACACAAACACACACACGCTACAGGGAACAGAAAAGAAAGTATACAGAGTTACAGATGTGGAGGCGTTGGAGTTGAACCCTTCACTCTCAGTGGATGACGTACGCAAGCTGTATCTAGCAAAAGCATCTCCTTCAATTAATCCCTCAAAATTGCACAAAAAACACAAAAACTATGTCAAATACACATACATAAAATTTTTATTGCTAAAAAAAAAAAATGGCATGGCTGAGATTTGAACCCGCGTTCAATGGAATATCAGTCTGGTCATTTATCCATTCAACCATGGATGACTGTCAGCTCTTGGTAAAAATTAACATTATAATACTATAATTAAAAACGACAGATGTTGTCAATAAGTCCGGCTAGCCACTTCGGTGATATAAATGTTTCAAGAAAAAGAGAGGGGAAAAAAAAACAGAAACATTTTTCTTTCCTTACAAAAATATTTTTTCAAAATCTTTTATATCTGACAAAGAAATATGTTTAGCCTGGTGAAAAACAAACCTCAGTACCAGACTGGAAACGGAACATTTCACTCCGGCCCTCTCTAGGCCATGACATGACAAAAAACCACTGCACGTATGTTATCAGATCAGGTTGGAAAAGTGGTAGGGAGGAAAGATGTGCAACAAGCAGCTGTCTCCCAAGACAGTAGGGAGTGTGAAGATGGTGTGGGACAGTGGGGACTTATATTGAGACTTAATGCGTAAAGTGAAGATTCTTTCTAATAAGAATAACATTCCAGTCTTGAAGATGAAACACAGTGACTTCATCATAACCATAATCCATACCTACTACTCAGAAAGATTGTCTAATGCTACATAAATGAGTTTTTTGTTGACTATGAAAGACCCATTTGATGAACACGGAATACAGGTAGTCGTCGATTTACGACTGCCTTTGATTATGACAGACTGGTCAGAAGTCGATCTGGCCGTAAGTCGGCCTATGTTAAATTACCATAAGTATATTATGCTATGTAATGATAATGTAATCACCATAAAGTCATGTTTTATCAACATTTCCTCAGTTCATTATTTCATTTTCTTGTGACGCTTTTATCTTTCTTTAAATTTTTATACCTTTAAGGGCTTAAGTCAGACACTGTATACTACAGTACAGATAATTTATTATGTGCAAAACATACAAAATATATAAAACACAGCTGTGAAAAAACGAAAGTGATGCCTGTCGACCAGAGGTTTGTAAAGTCGATCAGTCATATGTCGACGACTATCTGTATTCAGAGACTTGAGGTCAAGGCTGAGACAGAAAAGGCAACACTGACTTCACATAAAATCAAATATGAACCACACAGCAGGAGAGTTTGGAGATCATTTGCAGAGAACTGTGCCCCACCTGGGGTTAATGATGATGTAAAGAGCTTTGAAAATTTGGTTAGTAACATCACTTTCAATTTTTTTTTACTTATAACTTATCATCCCTTTTGGAGATTGTTATTTGTTTCTTTTTAGTGTATTGAGTAAATTGCTAACAGGCAGACCATAATGATGATGAAGATTGCCCTGATGAAGGGCCATACAGAAGATCTGATGTCCATCTGTTTTAGAATTTTCACCATATTTAATCTTCATCTATGTTGTTTGTTTATTTCAATATACTGAGTCAGTACCTGGTGGAGAGTCTATTCCTTGTTATTCAAGGCATTTTTATAAAACCATGATGATGATGATGAGAATGGATATATGTTCAGCTAGATAGCCCTCTTGATATTCATGCCACAAATGGCCAGAAACTGAAATCCTTCCGGTAAACAACACTAGCACAACAACAGCAACAACAATGATAACAACAACAATGATAACAACATTAACAACAACAGCACAGCAATGATAACAACAATAACAATAACAACAACAGCAACCACAACACAACAACAACAACAATGACAGCAAAACAACAACAACAGCAGCAAAGCTTGATCCTCCTACCTGTCTGCCTTGGGTTTGGATGAGAACAGGTCATCTTCCTCCGCATCATCGGCAAAGATGCTGCTGGCACGGGACGAGCCAGAGTTTTTGGCTGCATCTGCCTGTTTGGACGCTCCTGGCAAGGTAGCAGAGGACGTGGAATGTACGCTTGAGCTGCGGGAATCCTTGCCTTCCTCAGACCCTTCCTGTCAAACAGGTGATCATAGAATCATGAAAGGAAATGAGAATAAAGTATTAAGTTACTGGTGCCGTCTAGAAGAAAAATGAGTGTACCTTAAACTGATGAAACAAGATGAACAAAATATTAACTCTTAATCTTATATTACTCTGCTCATGCTGAGATATTTACATTCAAAGTTGAGTCCTCCCCTCCCATGGAGTACAGTTTAATTTTTTTAAACAAAATAAAGCTAGCTTTGATGTACAGCTCATTTTAACTGATTGGGTGACATAACATTGTTGGCTGTTTCTGTGGAATCTGAAATACATACATTTCTGAGATGCGAAGAGCTTGTTTGGGAAGGAGGGGATAAAAATGAGGAAATAATCAAAAGAAATGATATCTGAAACTACTTGTGAGAGATTGAAAGATGAAAGAATGAGAGAAAAAAAAGAAAGAATGAAAGACAGGAAGGATGAAAGTAAGATAGAAAGAAAGACAGAAATGAAAATGAAGAAAGCAAAAAAAAAGGAAGTAAGGCAGATAGAAGGAAGGAAAGAAAGAAAGATTATCCATTATTGAATGATAGGCTTGATAGAATCAGATTTTCAAAAAAATAGAGGAGACAGAGGAAGACATTAAAAAACATACAGTTCAGGCATAAATGAAGCTAACAAGAATCAACAAAGACAATATAGGGCCAGAGACAAAGAAGAACAGAAGCAAAAAAAAAGAGAAGCAAAATCAAAGACTGAAAGATTTTAGACAAAATGATGTGAGGAAGAAGTGACTAGAAATAAAAAGAGAGAGAGAATGGAATTTAAAAGAAAAAAAGAGTCAGGGAGGGATGAATTGACGGAGGGACAGACAGACACATAAACAGAGAGAAACGTGAGAGAGAATGAGAAAGAGAGAGAGAATGAGAGAGACAGAGAGACGGGACAAAAAAAAAAAAAAAAAAAGAAAAAAACATATCAGATCGACAGAATGATAGAAACAACAGCAGATAAAGATGAAACAGAGGGAGGGGTTGTCTACTAACACAGACCTCGCTGTCCGAGGTGGGAATATGTTGTTTTTTCTTGAGGGCTGCCATCAGTGGGTTAGGTCCCTTGCCAAACATGGAGACTGCACCTGCTGGGAGCTGCCAATGGCGAGAAATAGAGAAAAATATAGATTTTGTCCTGACAACTCTTCATAGTCAAGGATGAAGTTGATGCCTAACATTTAGTATTTCCTGCCTTCTAAGAAGACTAGATGCCAACCTTCTCTAACCTATTTTCTGCAGTGTAATTTTTTAGGGGGAGGAGAGGGTGCAAATATCTAGTTCGACACTATAATAAAGGGCCAAAAATATATGTACCATCACAAGCGATATAAAAGATCTAAAATAGAACGATTTGTGAAGGGAAAATTGAAAACAAAACTAAGTTATAAAAGTCAATAATACAAAATGTGTGTAATGATCTAATAGTGTCTCAGTCTGGCCCAGTTGTACATTTTCATCCCTCTAAAATTAAAGATCTTAGAATGAAAAGTATTCTTGTCCATTCTGAGAAATTTATCTGGAGAAAGAAAACTTTTTTCTACCTGAAGTTGTATGGCATTCTAGTTACTCCAATTTTGCATTTTGTAAGGTTTGGATGCTTGAGCCTTAAATTTTTACTGCTAAAAAAAATTTTTTTTTTTTCATCTGACCTTTCTTGACCTTGGCTCAAAATGTGTCAAGTGTGTCTTAAGTACTTTACGTTGTGAGGTTTTCAATGTGAAGATACAGTTGCTTTCCTGATCAATCTCTAGAATCTCAGTTTGAAAAATTTGTTCCCTGAATTCTTGGTTTGAACTTTTTAAAAAGTCAAAGTTTTGTACCTTTTTCTCTGGCGTTGCTTTCTTCTTCAGCTGCTCGTCTTCCATCTTTTTCTCTTCTACCTTCTCCTCCTCGTCGTATCCTTCCACTGTCAGGCCCACATTACTGTGGGACTTTTTCTTGGTGACTGGCGGTGCCATTGAGCCAAACAGATCACCTTCATCATCGTCGTCATCCGCAAACAGGTCAGATTTCTTTGCTGCTGGGGCTGCTTTCTTAGCTGCACTGGTCGTTTCTGTAAGAGATTAATGCGCCATTTTTCTCAGTCAGCGAAATTACTTCCCTTGGCGAAACACATCGTCACATAAGGACGAACACATCAAAAGTTAGATTTTCACATTTGGTCATTTCTTCCTGCCTGTTGTTAGATCTTAACTGTTTGTAAACAATTATGTTTAAAAAATCCATTGCTGCAAATGATGAGAATCTGTAAAGAAATTAAGCAAGTTATAATAAACGTTAGAAACCATCTGATTTTTCAACTGGCTGTATCTCAAAACTAAAATTTCCAGTGTTTGTGCGTATGCAAGGGGACTGATGACATAAAGCATGAAACAAACATGGAAAAGAAAAAATCCTTTTTCTCCCCTCTTTTTTATTTCATATAAAATATACCTAAAAAAAATTCAGAAAAGTTCATGATATGATGAAAATATTTTCTTCTTTTCATAATTTTTCCTCACACTTTTTAGTTTGGACTGTGACAGACAAACACTGACTTGATACATTTGTCAGGCAACCAGGTGAAATGAGTCTAATTGTCTCTGAAATTGTCTCAACATAGAAGTCTGCACTGACAAATTTTAGAGAAGGCATAAGAAAACTTAGTCCGTAGTGATAACTTTTACAGGAAATGAAATACTTAATGAATATTGTTTTTCGAGTCTGTAAAACCTGTGTCTGTGGAGTTAAATGTTTAGAGAATTTCAGGATGTAAAGCCAGATTTTTCATATGCAGCGTTACTGATGTCAATTATATAAATATGACTCTTTTGTGCGGAGAGATAGCCATCGACATGTGGTTGAAAACTCGAAAATAGAAAGTAATGTGAGATATTCACATTCATGGGCTATAAAATGAGATTTTCTCAATGAAGATTTTGGCTTCCAGTTCATTTCATCTTGTCTCGTGACATTTGTCCCCTCACACGTACCTTTTCTAGCTGGCTCTGCTTTCTTGGGGGCTCCTCCAAATAAGTCGTCCTCCTCTTCATCATTGTCAAACAAACCTCCACCGGATGGCTTGGCTGCCGGTGCTGCTTGGGCGGTGGGTTTCTTCACTGTGTGCGTGGCAGAACTCTCCAGCTTGGAAGATGCCAGGAAGTCATCATCTGTGGGGGAAATCAGACACTCTTCAACCAACTGCTAATACAGGATAGTGACTATGACATGATCTAATCTACAACCTGTCTGCCCTCCCTTAAAAAAAAAAAAAAACAAATTCAGGAGACATCAAAACAAAAATGTGAATCTGATTTCTCTGCTAAAATGCTGCTGAAAAACAATATAAAAAAGGATGCTTTTTTGCCATTTCTTTTCTAGGAACGTTTCTTGCCTGTGATTTTTTTTTGCCCTGTGATTTCTGGCATATCCATCTGAGTGTTTATGCCAAAGCTTCTACAGGAGATAATTCTGCACCATTATTATTTTATCTATGAAAACAACATGGACCATAAAAGAAAATTTTCTTATGAAAAAGTATAGTATAAATATTTCTTCATCTTCCACTGAACCCTCATTTTTCTGGTGGAAAACAAGTATATTCTCTTTGCGATGCTAATCATGGAACGAACCATGAATGAATTATATGACCCAGTGTGTGATAAAAAGCAGACTGACAGTGGGTGATAAAGGGGTCAAGACAAATACAAATGAATCAAAACACAACTGAATACCTATCTCTGGTTTCTGAATCCACTGGTAAAGATTTGATAAAATAGGAACAAAGTGTGCTGTTCAAAGATGAGACCCTATGCTTTGGTGGGCAACTCAAAGAACAGCACTGTCTATCAAACCATAACTCAGACCTTTACACATCTTATTTGGCTCCTATTTAAGCTTCATTCCAACCCAACTGTGATCTACCCTTTTCCTCTCCCCTTATCTACCAATGTTTGGTCAATCGTGTAGGAAATGAGTCAATAAAAAAAATCCAGAGAGCTTTTGATTCTGGCTTCTGACTTGCGTGTCCACTTACCTCCCGCAGGACCAAACAACGAGACGGCACCTTTCGGCAGAACTTTGCCACTCTTTGTCCTTGGCCGTGTGTCGATTTTCTCTGAAAATATCGACAACGGAGTGTTAAAAACATCACACCTTGTGTAAGGACTCACTGATTTAGCTGAATTTCGCAAGGCATCTCTACATCTTTTATTCTGAGCAGAGAGTCCGAGCTCCTACCAAAACTTTAAGATTTTTTTAGAGTAAACATCCATGCACAACAGTTTGCATGACTAACACATCACAAATAACTAAGTGCTGACAACGAAAAAAAAAGGCATGATTCAGCTGGGCACACACAGGGAAGTATTCTTTCACTTCTTTATTACATCAACAGAGGAAACTCAACCTTGATCCCCCCCTCTCCTCTTCAGGGCCACTCTGGGACTGGGCATAGATATGAGATGAGGCACGATGAAATCAGGCTCTCGTCAAATTTTGAGCATATGGAGTTTTTGGTACCAAAGTTAAGCTTATCCATTTCCCTTTCAGTGTGTGAAAAAAATGTTTGTTCTATCTTACGTAGAAGTCGAGCTATTGGCAATTAAAGACAATGGGGATGACCTGTTGCTGCAGCTCAATTTAATGAGAAAATGGCCGATCACTTTTGTAAATCCTTATTACTCTTTGTTAGCCCATGCTGCTAAACTGCAATTCTGGGGCCTTTACTCAATCTATTTCAGCAAATTTAACTCCGAAATGCATTGTTAGATTGCTACTGAAGGGTTTTATGAAGAAAAAAAAATTACTTTAAAAATTCATTCACTGTCGAAAAACATGTGATTTCTCCGGTCGCCTCAGTTTGACAAGTGCCTGATTTCATCGTGTCGTGTCTCATATGCCACTGTGTGGGCCACAAATTTTCAATTGTTTCCTCATCTCACCTTTCGGTTCCTCCTCCACCTCTTCATCATCTGCTTCCCCGTTGAACAAAGAGTCTGCTCTTGCTTTGTCCTTGGACTTCTTCCTGGAGGATGCGGCTCTTGGTTTCTCGACATCTCCGAACAGTCCGCCCTGAAACACCACAGAACTCAAAAAACTAACCACTTTCACAATGACTGATCTTTCACAATTTGAGTTTTCTTGTGCAACCTACAAAGGGATATGGCCTTATAACCAGACCCATTAGCCTTGATCTTCAACAGTAGATGGGAAGGCAAATAAAAGAAAAGATGAACTGACAACATCACAAAAGGATGGAAAATGCTTGGAGAGATCCAGGCTCTGGTTTACAACATAGCAGATGGGCAAAGACTGTTGCAATGGCTCCAGGTAGAGTTAAAAGCTAAAAACAAGATGGAAGTGCATCTTACATTTGGCTTCCACAGATTTTTATGCTGAAGAATTAAAAATCTCAGTGCCAGTGTGACTGTCTAGCAGTTTTTTTTGTTTGTTTTTTGTTTTGAGCTAATCAAGATAAAAATTTCTCTAAGTTAGCTGAGTGAATAAGCTATCAGGGATTATAACAGGAAAAACCACTATAACTGTGTAAGGAAGAGGAGACCTTGCAAAATGTGATATAATTTTAACTTGATTGCAACAAAATGACGGACCTGAGAAAAAAGCATAACGACATGACAAACCTGAGAAATCTGGGATAAGAAAAACATTTTCAGTATAGAAATATGTCACGTGACCAGGTCGTATGAGTCAGATATCAATTTTTTCATCTACAGAGTTATTGGATGTCAGAGGAAGGAGCAATAAGTGTTCTTGACTTCAGTGAAAAAAATGACTTAGATCTTCACTTTCAAAGTTAATTCTGTGATCCCATTACCAGCAACATCCAATATTCTCAACTAATCCTCCTTTGACAGCAGATACTTTTCATCTGGTAACATGACATAAATAGTTTCCAAGTTTTAAGCTTGTATGCAATAGATTTGCTTCCTGCTTTACTGATATCAAAGAATTTATCGGCTAGAGCAAACTCTTCACCACCTGCTTCTGTGGGTTCAAAGAATTCAATAGCTTCCTTTACCTCCTCTTCTTCATCGTCGTCAAAGAGACCCTTGCTGCTGGAGAAAAGGCCGCCGCCCTTGCCAAAGAGGTCGTCATCCTCCTGCCGTTCACTCTGGCCAAAAAGGTCGTCCTCTGTGCGAAAGCAAGACAAGGTTGTTAGGAAGGTAACACAAGACTGTTAGAGTAGGCTACTGATGACAGCTGCAAAAATCTATTTTCTTTCTAAACTAAAGCAGGAAGTTTGACATTTCTTATTTCAAAGTTTAATACAATTCAAGAAGACTCTATTACCCACTTTATAATCTACTGAAACATTTCAAAAGAGGTGGATGTTTGTTGCATGAAAGAACAAATTGTGTCACAGAACTTCGTGTCTGCTATCAGCAATCTGTTTATCAACCTAAGACAATGTTCCTTCAGTTTGTCTTGTTCTGATGCTGCTCATGATATTTTTGTCTGTATGTTGGTGTGAATGTATCTTACATATATAATTATTGTGTTCCATCCACTCTGAATGGAATTTTCTGTTTAGAACAAATGAACTTTATCTTATGTTATGATTTACAACGACCTGAGCATCGAGACAATAAGACCATTTCGTACCTTCATCTACGTGCTTGGAAGACTTGCGTTTGCTCTTTCCTCCTTTCCCTCCAGCCTTCTCTTTCTTTCCTTTCTTGCTATCTTTATGATGTTTGTGTTTGTCCGAGGATTTACTGGAAACTGTGTCTCGGCCTGGGGATGAATGAGTGAAAGAATGAAATGTATGGAAGAAGAAACAATGATACCCTGAACAGACCTGGAGGCGGGACATGCACACAGAACTCAAGACCAACAGCCTGGCATGAGAGGTTGTGAAGAAGATCACCAGAAACACAAGAACGAGGGGGACAACTGTTGAGCCCCTATCCCCCACATGGATTGAAGAGGAATAACCAAATAAATGAATATATCTTATATATAATTTTTGGTCAAAAGTATATCAATAAGAATGCTCTTCCATATTTGATTAATCTAATAACACTATTTTTATGTGCCACTTGAGATTTTCTCTTGACACAACCAGACTATGACTACCAAAAATGAATTAATAACCATAAGCGAAAGATCTTTCATGTTTTTGGCCCTAATATCTCGAATGGTCTTCCCCAAAATGAAAGGTTGAAGATGCAAATAAATTTTAGCACTAGTTCAAGACACATTTTGTTACCATATTGATGTAAAACTAGGCTGAAACTACAAGTATGAGGAGGAACTGTAAAATAGGATATGACATATATGAGTGTGTGTATGCCATAGGCATGCATCTGTGTTTATTTGTGTACGTACTTCTATATTTAATTATTTTTTCATTTTCTGTGAAACGCTCAGAGCTTGTTCTCAACCTGGGTTGAATGCTGTATAAATGCTTTGCACTATTATTATTACTGTATTATTATTATTACTGTTGATGAACTAGAGAAAGATAATGCCAAAAATCATCAAAATGATTTTTTTCACTTCCAAAATATTTGTTGAGTCTTGGAAGTCTGGGATTATCTTGACTTACTTTATGTACACATCAGCAGTACAAGAACAAACTATGGGTAAGGAAGTTTGAAGTTTAATAACTTTTGAGCAGCCAGAGATTTCTCTTTCTACACTTGAACCAGTTTTATAAAGTTGTTTTCTTTTCTGTGTAGGTGAAAGTATGTATTTACAAATGTAAAACAAATCATCTGAGGATTAGTCTCATTTGGTAATACCATTATTTTATTACGGTGTTAAGGTTCTACAAACCAGGAAACAGACAGACAGACAGAGCTTTTCAACCACAGACAATTGATAGCCATCCAACAGACAGAGGGACAGACAGACAGACATCAAAGAGAGACAGACAGATAAGCAGACAGTCAGAGTTATTCAGCCAGCCAGACTATTGCCACACAGCCAACCAGACAGAGGGGAAGACAGAAATAGACAGACAGTTCAACAAACAGGAAGACAAACAGACAACAAATAGATAGACAAACAGACAGTGTTATTACATCACAGACAAACTGAGAACTGGCTTGACAGCTGGAGGGAGAGAAGGAGAGAGAGAAAGAAAGAGAAAGAGAGAGAGAGATAATAAACAATAGAGAGACAGACAGACAGGGACAGAAAAAGTCAGAAACTGGACAAAGACAACAGGCAAATAAAAAAAAAAAAAAAAAAAGCGAAAAAAAAAAAAAAAAAGGTGT
>JBCEWB010047493.1:11087-31253 GCA_039654565.1 Peronia peronii | reverse complement strand
GATAGATAGATAGATAGATAGATAGATAGATAGATAGATAGATAGATAGATAGATAGATAGATAGATAGACCAATGAAGTGTCAAGAGAATGACTTATGAATAAATGGATAGATAAATAGACAGCAAACAGGCATTCTACTGACATATGCAAACATAGGGACAGAGTGAGGGACAGACAGACAAACAGACAGATAGATAGATGGACAGATGGAAAGACAGACAGACAGACATACAGATGGACTGACAAACAGATGGAAAGACAGACAGACATACAGATATGTAGACAGACAGACAGAAATTAAACAGACAGACAGAGAAACAGAAAGACAGACAGACGAGTGTGCCTACCTGTGTGTTGGACCAGAAGCCGAAGTCGTTGCGGGGCGGCCTCTCCCCCATCCCCGGACTCCATTCACAGCTGAGGAAACACACACACAAACAAACAAATAAATAAACACATAGGGAACCATGTTATAGCATTGTAGCTGTAAATCCTGCCAAATTACACGGGTCGTGTAGAATGGAGTTCCATACCGGGCTCCCAATCAATTGTTAATTTCATCAAACATGCAAAACTGATTTCCAAATACGATGGGCCACGATAGGAAATTTTGACTGCTATTTGAGTTTTAAGGAAAATTACGTTCTTAAATTCACTGCCTATTGAAACCTCAAGTCGTTAGACTAGCACTTTCTCGCTGACAACTAGGGATAAATTACATAATCAATCAAGAAATGAATGGGTGAATGAAAGAGTAAATGAATGAATCAATGAATGACTGGGTAAGTTTATAAATAAATTTTAAATAAATGAAAACATGAATAAATTATTAAATAATCAATCAATCAATCAATCAATCAATAAGTAAAAAAAGAAATACATAAACAAACATGTAAATAAATAAAAAATAATCCATACATAATAAGTAAACATACAAACAAAGAAAGACATAAGTAATAAATAAATAAATGAGTAAGTAAATAAATAAACAAATAAATAAGCACATCATAAAGTGCATGAATTTACATATCAACTTTATAAAATTAGAATAAATAGAAAGTACAAAAAAAAAAAAAATGCATAGAAACTTTTTAAATTAATAACAATAAAGTAAGATAAAATATGAAATAACTAAATATTTATTTATTTGTTTTTTATTCTATTTTATTTCATTTTATTAATTAAATAAATAAATAAAAACGAAATCATAACTAAATCATCTATACGCAAAACATTTATGAGCATGAAAAAGTTGCACAACAGTATATATGAAAATAGTATATATATAGTATATATATAGTATATATGAAAAATCAAACATACAGAACATATCTAAATACAGACAAACATATATATTATACCATAAGCTATCTAATCATGCAAAATCATATAAAAACAACAGACTGAAATCTGCAAAACATACATACATACCCAAATATATATGTGTATATTTCATATACACAATTTGATATTCTAAGTTTACTTCATGTATAAAAGAGAAACGCTCATATAATGGACATACACATACCAATATATACGAATACCACATTTATAACAGAACATGTCAAGAAATCATGTAAGGTTTGCAACAGAATTGTTACAAATGTGATTTTTAGTATAAAATATAAAATTAAACAAAAATCTAAATTCAATAATGCAATGATAAATCTACGAAGACATCTTAATAGAATATCTCATATAAAAATCAGCTTTGATCAAATGTCGGTTAATCTCATCAAAATTTCAGTTCAGGCTGATCTTCGTTTCATCTTCAGACCAATGAAACTCGCATGCACAGTGATTCATCTGTTCGTCCTTCTTTCCTTTCGTAAATTAGCTCGCCCATTAATGCATCCATCCACCCATCCACCCATATATCCATCCATATATCGCTCTATCCATATATCGCTCCATCTATCCATCCATTCATATATCGCACCATCCATCCATCCATCCATCCATCCATCCATCCATCCATCCATCCATCCATCCATCCATCCATCTATCCACCCATCCATCCATCCATCCATCCATCCATCCATCATTACACTCACACATAAACATATCTACAGATGTACACGTATACACATGGACTCACGCAAATATCCCCCCCCCCAAACACACACAAAAGACCTACACGAA
This sequence comes from Peronia peronii, assembly GCA_039654565.1. Lineage (NCBI taxonomy): Eukaryota > Metazoa > Mollusca > Gastropoda > Systellommatophora > Onchidiidae > Peronia > Peronia peronii. The sequence goes on along the minus strand of JBCEWB010047493.1, from coordinate 29,109 downwards.
CACATAAAACAGTGAGCAGATATCGTTCTTACCCCAACTCCTGCGATACCCAATAGTCCCAGTTATGCACCATTTGTGTTGTTCGTCTCGTTCTGAACACCGTCAATTGTTATAAACTTCGGAATAAACAAGACAGCTACAGGTCTATCTTGAACTGAGTGTCAGACTAACACGATGTCTGAAAATCACAACGACCATCCGACTATCACAGCTCTTAATTAATTGTAATGAAAAATAAGAAGAACCTGATCGAATCAGTTTGTGTTGTACGATCAGTAGAACTTGTTCATTTTTCGACCTGCTACATTTTTCAACAGTTAAGAATGTTTATAGTAAATCTATAATGTGTATAATTTGTTGTCTCCACATAATCATGGTCAAGATGTTTTCCGAAGATTAAAGGTATAATTCAATTATAATTGATAAATTTATAATTGTAATAAAATTATAACTGTTCATCAAGATGTACCGGCACTTTTAGAAATATCATGGTCAAGATGTCATCCGGAGGATAAATTTATAATTATATTCGTCAACTGATTTTTCGTCAAGACAGATACACACTTTTAGCAACGTAAATACGATGTCTTTATGAATTACGTGAAGAAAAACACACGTTACGCCAGATTATAAAAGTTGGCTTTGGAAGACAAAGTCAACAATAAACTGATGGTTCCAAATGGCATCCTCTTTATGGCTTTTTTTTTTTCATATAATTTCAAGGTCCTTGACAGCCACAGAATTTAACACCTCATTGTGTCTTGTGATACAAATTTCAGTGGCTAACATCCCGCTGCACGATTCACGGGAGAATTAACTTGTACAGCTATTGGAAAAAGTCCTGTAATTCACATTTAAGATAAGCACAGAAACGGTCACAGGGCCTATAGCATTCGAGTATCCTCGCATCGTTGTCTTTAATTTATGCAGCCGACATTTGCTGTTGATGTATTTGTCAGCTACTGGTAGATTCAGAGATTTTTTGCTAACACTGTCATCACGTCATTTTTTGTTTCTTTTTTTTTTTTTTTTTTTGTTAAACAAAATAAACTGTATTCAAGTACTAAAAGCGAGTGCAATTCTGCATACGAAGACCCGCGTGATCAGTCTGAAAACTTGCTGAAATTCACAATTATAAAATTAACAATTAATTCAGATGTCTCCATAGTCATCAAGTCAGGACATTCCCCCACAAAAAGCCCCGAGGGCAATGCGGAGATAACTGTGATTTTCTCTTCCTTGAATGTCGACCTGAGAGTTGTCACCGCGGCAGTTATAGGTTGTCGCCCCTGTGCTTACAGGCAACCTATCAGTTGTCGCCCCTGGCGAGGGAACTATGGGATGGGGGGTGGGAAGTCACTAAAGCACGTGCAGCTATTTTATCGATTGCTTTTGTCACTCACTCATGAAAAATCGCCTGTCACCGCCCCGCCCCTTTTTGCCCTGCCTTGAATGGCAAAGTTGGACGACATTGCGATCTCTTGTCTTCAGCGCGGCGCAATAATCTTCTGATAACTGGGCAGGTAAATGTCGCAAGGTTAAATAGGTCAAGCCAGGTGATTATTAACTCACCATTTCTCAAGTCACACGTGCAGCCTCATGGTGACTATTTCCTCTTCTGACATGTGACAAAAAAAAAAAAAAAACTTAGTAAATCTCGAGTTAGCTATTAAAGTAGTGGGGAAAAAATGTAAGTCATGTGATTTTCTTGTTTTAAAATTTCAGTTCCTTTAGATTTTTATTGTATGTTATTCTATTTCTTTGGCCACAATTTACGATTAGGGTTGAGAGTGACAGGGAAAAGAACTCATTCAAAGATTAGCAGTAATTGTGAGAGTAACTGCCCATTAAAGCAGAAAAAAAATATCAACCATATGAAGCTTCAACACTGTTTGAATAAATCAGACTGGGAATTCTTTTTGTCAAGACCATCCCTTTACATTTCTTTAGCAAAACTATAGGAACTGTTTTGAATTTAACTTTGAATTTAAGTGTGTTGCATTTATAAAGCGTATCTTTTATACATGTATTAAAAAAAAAAAGCAAAAATATGTCCTGCGCATTAAAAAAAAAAAATGTATAGCATTCATTCAAAATGTTGGCATGCCTATACAAAAGGAACACTCATTAAGCGAATAACTCACAAACTTATATTTTATGTCGAATTATAGAGATGGAACAGACTGAACTCAAAACGATCTGACTGGAGCCATCATTGATAGCTGCGGCATATCGGCGTAAATGATATGTTTCCAGTCTGAAGAATGCTGAGAATGTTTGGCATTTAAACGGACGTTTGTTCTGAACAGATAGATCCCTGCCCCGTCCCGCTGTGTCCCCTAAAAAAAAAAATTAAAAGAAAAACCATCTCCCATATAAGCTGAATAACCTAATTAAGTATGTAGTTGATAAAGAAGATTTCTACCTATGAAATATAACATTTGGATGATTCATTATTTAGATATTTTTTAAATGTTTTGGAAGATGGAGCTTCTTCTCATGTTGAAAGCTTTAGTTTTATCTCTAATTGTAACGAGATCAGTGCGTGTTAGTGCATCAGTTTTGAGAGACAGTCGGTCCTCATTTAGTGCAAACCCTGCAGTGCTGTGGTGATGATGATGCTATAAGATCTTACACATGGCTATTCGGAATAATGCAGTAAAATATCATGGCAGTTTCCAAGACAGCACCGATTCCCCATTAGAACGCGGAAAATCGTTCACACTGAAAAGACCAAAGTGGCCAATGACAATCTCAAATGTGTGTTCAAACGGTTTAATTTCTGTGATGTTTGTATATTATGTATGAATGTTTGAGTGAGTGAATAAGTGAGACAGAGAAGGAGAGAGGGAGAGGAACAAGAGACCGCGTAAGAGAGAGAAAGTCAGAGAAGGACAGAGAGAGAGAGAGAGAGAGAGAGAAAGAGGGAGAGACACAGATTGTATGCGTGGACGATCTAGTGTATGCATACTTTAATGTGACATACCACCATACAAATCAGCCTCCCTCCTTCCTCCTTCTGGCCCATCCTCCCCGACTCCACTCCCTCCCTTCCAGTCACTATTTTCAGCGCTTGTTATCGATAGAGCGTTCTGTGATTTCACCATTAAATAATTTAAGACATTTAGCTCCATCGTTGCCTTCCTTCCACTGGGTAATTTTCTAAAGTGCTGACTTTTTAATGACTCACTGTTGAAAATTCTAGTGTTATTACCGATCCTTTCTTTTTTTTTTTTTTTTAACTCCTCCTCTCTCTCTCTCTTTCTTTCTAAACTACACTCTTTCACATTGTCTTCTCTTCTCTCACTTCGATCTTCAGGTCAGCAAATGAAAGAAGAAGGCAATTCCATCATGGGCAAATACTCAGTACCATAACAGAATACCTACGACTACAGTCTCAGAGGAATCCAGATGTCATGATTCCATTCCTGCTTAGTAAGTCAAAGTGTCATTCCAAATCGGAGGCGGACAAAAACTGCCAAATGTTGAAATCGTCTTCTGTCCGTTGCCGCTTATAATGAAGAAGAGTTTCGAGTCTATGAAGTATCATAAAAAAGAAATCATTACAAGTGGAAACGAGATTTTGTTTGTTTGTTTGTTTAGTTTTTTCAGATTTAACTCTTTCATTCCGACCAGTCGCCTACAGAGGTGACCAGTTTCAGTTACGTCCTTCTCAACAGTGTGAACCACTGGTTAACTCTATATAATCCAGCCTCCATTACGTATAATAACGATCACTAACGCTTTTAAGATTTACTTGTGGCTCTAATAGTCACAGACATAATAGGATGGTGGAAAATGAACATTTTTTTTTTTTTCAACTTAAGGGCTTTCAATTTTGAAGTCTTATTCAGTTTCTACTTCTTAAGTTTTTTTTGGTTTTTCTTTCTGTTGCTGTTTCAATGCAGAATGAGTCACTTCAAACATTCTCTTACGCTGCAATGCGTTGTTTATTACAAACCAGTTTTTGATGTAAGATTATTTCCTGTCGATGATTGTTAGAGGTGTTGGTAAATAGCTGAAAACAAGACCATTTTTCTTTTAGAAAATTAGTTTAACATTTTCACCATTAGTGGCCACAATGTAAGGCTTACAAATACAAACAAAAACAAACTACTTTCTCCAGCAGGTACAAAGGAGTTCCTGTCTCTCTTTTCTTTCGTTTTGTTTTCTTTTCAAGGGCCGTTGATCGTTAGAAACCGTTTTCTACATCCGACACACCAAACACTGACATAAATTTCTATATGTAAGATCTATTGTGGACAGGCTTATAAATGTACAGAGACATACAAGAAATAGAAAAATACCAAACAATAAAGTGCACAGAAAAAGACAATGAAGCGAGAAGGTCATGTATATCTGACTGAAGACAAAAAAACAAATCTGAGAACCGGAAAAGACAATGAAGCGAAAACGTGTGAGAAATATGTGTCTGTCTGTACTGAGGAAAGAAGATTAGACACCAGTGCACAGAAAAGACAACGGACTGAGAACTTGTGAGGAGCATTTATCTATCTAAATAAGGTATACTTGTTTACCGAAATGACAATGAAACGAGAACTATGTGTAATATTTCTTTGATGACAATTTAAAAAAAAAAAAATCACTTGGAGATTTTCACCTATATAGCCTGTCACTGGACATATGTGAAGAGATTATATCCAAGAATAACTATCCGAGAGTGTATAATGAGAGTACAATGAAATACATGTACTTCGAACTTTTCATCTGCTCACGCGGCAGTGCTTTGCAGAAAGGGGAAAGTTCTGGTCTGAGTGAAATTGGAAAAGTGGTCAAACGTGAGTGCTCCTTGTCTGAGGACAACACACCTCGTGATGGCACGCACGTGCACCTGTCATGCATGTACAGAGGGTTGCTGGTTTGAGAGAAGCCTGAATTACGTGAACCGTCAGGGAGAAGGGGCAGGGGGAGGATGGGTGGAGCATATCAGTGTATAACTATTTCTAACATAATGACGTTCCAGAAACGATTGGTTTGTGTTAAGAGCTGATTCAAATGTTCATGGTGACAAATGAAAAAACAAAACAAAACACTGCGGTGAATTCATCTAGAATGAGATAAAAAAAAAAAAAAAAGCAGTCAACGATATCAGAAGTGATAATTTGCTGAGATGTTTCTGAGCAATGGGCAGTTTCTGTAGATATCAGGTTATCAACTTCTGCGTCGGGACCAAACAACAATACAGTAGATCTTGTTCAGGAACGGGAGATAACCAGAGTTACTGCTTTTGTCCAAACAGTATTTGGAGAGCTTTTCTGGCCATTTTAAAGTTTGTCCAAGTGAGAAAAACCAAATGTGATCGGACATGTCTAAGAAACATAATATTATTGGGTAGTTCATCAACTTTTTTGGTCCATCCAAGAAGGCTAGACGTCAGATTTCTCCACCCAGAAGGTAAGAAGCACATTATGTTACGCACTAAGTTTATATACACCTTTGGTGGTGATTTTTTCCTTCCCATTGGACAATATAGTGTGGTTTATTTGTATGAATACTTTGTGTAATGAATATTTGTATGTGAAATTATGATGACCATGTTGATGTTGTGTTGCTTTTGATGATGATGATGTTGATCATGATGATGATGATGACACTAAAGATAAGATGAAGAGCAGAAGAGTGTGACAAGTCTCAAGACGATGAAAGATCTATGACTATTAAGGATAGCAGGCACAATTTCTTTAGCTCTTTCTCAAATGGGTGACATTCCAATTGCGCTAAGAGCACTCGAGTTTTCACGAGTTTCAACTTATCAAAAACCCATTAGCTTTCTCTCCATATCTTTCTTTCTCTTCCTCTCTTTCTCTCTCCTTCTCTCTCTCCCGCACTGTAGTTGAAAAATAGTTTTAGCGAGAGGTGGGTACAAGGGGTGGGGGGAGAGGGAGATCAGGGGGAAGGGGCTGAGGTAGGATGGAATATGGAAAGAGAAGGAGAGAGAATGACAGGGGGTGGGGAGGGGAGTGGGAGTAGGTGAATACTTGAACGGGAGTAAGTCTGTCCGAGAGTACACAGCGACATCGGACATAATGTGAGAGAAAAAGAGAACCCGGAAGACGAGCAAGCGAGAGAGAGAGAGAGAGAGAGAGAGAGAGAGAGAGAGACGGAATACTGTAGAGGGATAGTGGAGAGCAGTGAGGCTTTGGAATAACTCACGCAGGATCTTTTCTATTTTTCTAGACAGTTCCATTCTGTGCTTCAACCATCCAAGACCGCCTGTCTCCCCCTTTCACTCCCAGCAATAATACGGCATAAGTACTCAGTCAAATGGCGTGACGTCACAATTTATGTCCCCTCAGGAGGTGCAAGGAGAAGAATTACTGAAGTTCACAGTGGAAGTCGAATACGATTCTATATTGACGGAAAGCCTATAAGAGACTGAATCTCTGGGTACTCATGTGATGGTAGTGCACGGTCCTTTTTTACTGTAACCTTATACTTATAGAGGCCCACGACTTCGTCCGCAAAGTGAAGCGTATAGCTGGGTGATCAATTCATTCTGTATGGGTCCTTATTGTGTTGTAGATTAGTGTAACATCTTGTCTAACCTGGCGAGACGCGCCATGACCAAGAAATTACAGGCACATGGTCCTCGGCGACTGAACCAAAGAACCGTCGAGACAGTAAGTCTCTGTATATGAAAGACATATACAGAACGTAACGTTCTCGGCGAAAAAGTGACGGGTTCAAGTCCTATGAGGCATGGGACAAGTTTAGAACCTGCTTGCTTATTTTTATTAATAGAACGGATTCCTGGCTCTTTGGGTAGAGAATCCCAACGTGCAGCGAATATGCTTCAGAGGTCTCGTGTGTGTATTGCGCACGTTAAAGAACCCATGGCAGTTAAAAATCGCCGGAGTAAAATTTGCAAATTCCACACTTCTGCCCCAAAATTTTCCCAACTGGGCATGCGCTAATAGCCGAGATATTTTATTTTCCTGGGTTTGAAAGCTGCTGACATAAATGACCAAACAGTTATCATGGTGAGAATTACAAAAACAGAAACAAAACAAAATTCACCGTCTGATGAATTTTTCAGCATGTTATGTTACCCATGTTTCAAATAAAAGAGAAACTGTATGTTCTCCTTCTTTCCTTCTTTACAATGCTTATATTGCATCTCGTGTACCCAACAAGAGGAAATAATTTGGCTCACAGACAAAATGGCCCTTTGTTAGTGGATGGTCCATCCTCAGGCGACGAGATCATAGCACTCTTACGTAAGGAAAGTCCTAAAGGAATCTGTGCCTCACGTAAATGTCCGTTGACACTAGGAGTGGGGTGGTGGGGGGGGGGGGGGGAGGGAGGGGGGAGGAAAGAGGGGGAAGGTATTCTAACAGTGTAAAACTATTTTGCCCTCTATTGGTACACATGTTCGATCAAGCCATAACACATGTATCATGTGGAGTATATAGGTCACCCTTCCCTCCCCCCCAAAATTGGAAATTTGATTGATATCCATATTATACCAAAAAGCAGATTTTTTTTTTTCTGAAATCGACTACTACATCCTCCCTATAGGGACAAATGACATCATGCTCTGTAAGTAATAATTCCACACATATACACCGATATATTATGCTACTCAGCTGCCTTGAGAACGGTCTGTAAGCACAGCGGGCGTAAGCTAAGAACTTCATTAAAAAAAAAAAATACTCGGTCGTTTCGACTTAATGATTAAGGCAAAATGTACACAATTTATATATAAATTTGTCACTGTCGTTCCTAATTTTGTTATCGTTTTTATTGTTATAAATCCGTTTTACAGATATGTCTTGGATATTAATACAAGGACTGCCAACCAGGAACTAATTTAAATGTATTAAAAGAAAACAAATGAAGAAAATAAAATATCAAGACATGACATAAATAAATAGCAGAATAATGAAATTAGAATTCTAGAAAGAAGAAGAAGATAAACTTTCGATATCTGCAGAACAGGAGCCCTTGCAGTGAATGGTAGTGCCCAAGTTAATTGTAAATGTTAAGTAGTCATGCGAAGTTATCAGAAAAAATTCGCACCACATTCGGCCGAGCCAGGCAAGGCTTCTCAAGGGGTGACTTGGTGTGTCTGCCAAGTGCTGTATTTTTGCGCGCCTGAGCAAAGCCAGCAGTATGTTATTAGAAGACTGCTCTTAACAAATACAGAAAATGCGTTTGAGATGAGAAATAAAATACAAGCAAAACATTGTTTTAAAAATTATGATTGAAATAAAAATTAGAAAACAAATTCTGGTCAAAGAATCTGTGGTGCTATAGAGCTGTTCGAATATACAGTGCTATAAAAATGATTGTTTTCTCTCTGTTCTAAACAACGACTGCATAGTCTTCTTGAATTTTGCTTCAAGAAGGAAAATATGGGGAAACAGTGTTCACTTCTCTAAAAAAGGTCATACTTTACCACAGACTTTCAATAGATTTGTTCCGACCAAGCGAACGGCTGGAAATCCCCGTCTATTTTTAGTAGCGGGGTACAAACACTGAAAACTGTTCACTGTTATTGACATAGAAAAACATATAAAAATGCATGGGATCGGTGACAGTTGTTCTCGGATCTCGTGGTGGAGCGGTAACAAACGTCAGTGAGTGTTCTATTTTTAGCAGAGGGGTACAAACACTCGGGCTGGGATTTCCAGGTTTTTGCTTAGTCGAATATGAACTATTCAAGCCATTTTTTATTTATGTTAAAATTCTCTGGATAACTTCCGAATATTCATGAGCTGGGCAACTTTCAAAGACAAAATTGGTAGGAAAATGGCTCTCGTACACTACGTTCAGAGAAGAATTCCACTTTATTACGGAGAACGTCTTATTGTGCAAATCTAGTACAAAAGAACTAAAACCTTCAGAAAAAAGTTATTTATAGCTATCTCATTTATTTACCCTTGGATCGGCCCACAGCTGATAAGGAATAAGTGAGAAATATTCTGAAATATCAAATCTACGATCGAATGGTTCCAAAATAAGTTAGTTATAATGGTCTCAATGAGGCTGATATAACCATTATCTTTTTATATTATTTAGAGTAGGTAATTATAATGAATTTCTTGATAAAAACATGTAGATCGTTATAGCTTATTTTATAATAAATTAGGTCAATCTAATTCTTATCTCTTCCCCTCCCCCCCCTCCCTTTTTCAAAAAATAAAAAAAAAGAGAAAGAAGAAAGAAAACAAAAGCAAAACAACAGAAACATAGGTAATTCGGGCGTTATTCTGAAATACGCCATTGTCAGAGAAAAGTAGTAAACTCGCTGTAAGATTTGATAAAAATATGGGCTAAAACAATCACTCTTTTGCCTTTACAGTTCTGAAAAAGTTCTCAACTATCAACTTTTCTCTCTCCTTTTTTGTTCAAGGTGTGAGACCTAAAGTTTTTTTGTTTTTTTTTTAAATCATAAAGGGACAGATCAACACCTTTTTTTTTTTTTTTAGTTAAATGGACCCAAATCAATGACCCATGCGATCATGTGCCTTGATGCCGCTGGCTTTGAGTAAACAACTCGATGAGATATAGAAAACACCTGATCTTTCTAGTGCAACTCGTGACTGCAATTTTATCCTCAATCCTCGACGAAATAAAGCAAAACTAGAGATATAAAAAAACATTCAAAAATAAAAAAAAAATAAGAAAAAAAAAAAAAAAGAGGGGGATCTAACAGTGAGAAAGTTGCAAAAATGAGATTGCACGTGCCCACTTCATGAGTACTCCTTGTGCTCTGATGAGCAGGCTTGTTTTTATTTAAATATACTTAGCGCGTTCCCACAGACAGGCTGGCCTCACATGCGAGTATTTTTTGCCGTTTGTCAAGGAACTGGCATCTGAAATTGCTCATTAAAGACGTCGGTGTGAAAGTCGCATTGTTCCTCCGTCTGACACATTAAGATTTGATTGAAGCAGCTAATCGACCCCAATTGTTTTACAATATCGTGTCTACTATATGTGTATGTATAGATACACGTAGACATTTTTTTTTTGACTTCCTGTTAAGAAGGAGAAATATCGTCACGAGGACTTTGCAGTTAAATTTCTACATTTGTAAAATTTCCTGTTTCGTAGGAAAAAGTGAAAACGGGAGATTTTTATTTCTATCCGTGTTCTTTTTAAAATTTATATTCTTATAATCTCATTATCTTCTGTTCTACAATTCTAGCTTCCCCCCTCCCCCCCACCCTCCTCCTTCTTCTCATTCTTTTCTACTTTTTTTCTTTTTCTTCTCCTTTTTGCTCGTTGTTCTTTTTTTTTTTTTTTTTTGATTTCCTGACCGTCCTTGTTGTTTCTGTATTTATGTGTGTGTGTGTTGTTTTTTTCCCTACATCATCAGACAGTAGTAACAAAAAGCACAGTCTGCAGGCTCAGGCATCGCCAGCAGTTAGTACACTTTTTCACTGAACATACAGCATTATCATGTATTTATTATAGCCTTTCATTCCCAGGAAAACAGGATTATCTCGGCTTTAGGTGCCTGCCCAGTTTGGTGCAAAGAATTTTTGTGGGTAAAAGTTTAAAATTTGGAAAATTTGCCCTGACATCGGTGTCTCCGCCTACTCTTCATTTAATTGTTAGGGGTTCTTTAATGTGCACAAAGCACACACATGATCTCCGGAATGTATTCGCCATTATCCGAGAAAGCTAAAGACCAGGCTTCTCTACCCAAGAAGCCAGGGGACCGTTGAGTCACACAAGAAAAAAAAAGAAAAGAAGTAAAGGTAGGTACTAATCTTCCGCCCTAAACCCCCCTCCCTTCCCCCGTAGGGTTCCAACGCACGACGCTTTTTATACACTGTCAACGCGAGGCACGCGCTTAACCCCTCGGCCACCAAATGCCATCTCTCTACTTTTGAAGAAGTTTTTTTTTAATCTTCATCTGCCCCTGTATCACCTGGTTAGTTCGTCAGTGATGGATTGATTGCGTCACAGGCCAGGAGCAGCCACGGGTACCCGAAGCTAGCAGTCAATGACGTCATGAGACACTGGTTTAAAAAAAAAAAAAAGAAAGCGCTCTGTCAGGTGACAAGAACAAAAAAAGCTGTCAATCATCCAATCATCAAGGTGTCAGAACTTATCCAGGTCAGGCTTTCCACTGGCCTTCCCGCACCAGCTCAGGGAACTGAGTGACAATCTCTCGGGATATCGATCGGGGAAGAGGGAGGAGGGGGTGGGGGGGGGGAGACATTTAGTCATTGTCACGTGAATCGGATAACTTCTGTATGAATGTGTGTGTATGCGTGCGTGAATGCTTTGCTAGTGTGTGTGTGTGAGTGTGATAGAGAGTTGGGTGAGATAGATGGAAAGTTCAGAGTGTGAAATATGACAATGAGAAGGGAGAGACAGTGAAGTGTGTGTGTGTGGGGGGGGGGGAGGGGAGGGGGAGGAGGGAGGAGGATAAAGGGTCAAGAGAAAAAGAGGGGGGGGGGGTCGGTATCCCCGACATGGGGGCGCTGTGGTTGAGGGGTTAGGTGTCTGCTCGTCGGGATTTAACGGCACATCATCACGATCACGGCTATATTGTGCCGAACACGTTAAGATACGTTTACACGAAAAAAAAGGCTGATCAAGTATATCTATAAAGCACATTACCCTATGAACGATGCATTTACGAATTGTAAAAGAAGGATAATTAAGTAAACGGTATATGCCGGTTCAGCATGGCATTAACAACTTTATTAATAAAACTGTTGCACACTCAGGCATAAGGAGACGGACTCTGGAAGAGCAAGGACAAAAAGCTGATAAATTACCAGTAACAAATAATAATTGCCTCAAGCATCGAGGAAAGAAAACGTTGAAAGCAAAGAATCATAATAGATGTAATGTGATAGATACAGGTATTTCTCAGACTCAGGGGGTGTGACGCTGAATAGATAAGGGTCTTCCTTCGACCAAGAAAGACAAATCGCTCACCAAAGTGGGAGATTATATTCTCAATACACTCTCATTGCCACTGCCTCTTGTCATTACCTGGCCGATACATCAATAATTATTGTCAGTGATGTTCCTGCGACCTTGAATGTGTTTCACGTATTTCGGACATCTCATTTCAGACAATGGACAGCAGATTTCCATCCAGACACTTTCTTGAACTTGTCCCAAATTTCCAAATGGAAGTGGGCAGGATTAATTCTCGCAGAATAACTGACTTTGGACACCCAACCATTTACACAATCGCCAAACAGGCCGCATGTATATGAGCTGCCACACAAGAACTTCTCCGCTGTGAGGTAAATGAATTTGATCTGAATGACATCAAAGACATAAAAGCAATTTTTGGTCAGACTTTGAATTGTGTCTGAAAAACAAAGAAAGGATCCAAGACCTTAAACTGAAGAGAGTCAATGTCAACTGTGAAGAATTGACTGCCATTGATCTGTTGTATGACCACGAAGAATCATATAACAGTTGGTTCCAACTGAGCATATTATGGAAGAGAGAGAGAGAGAGAGAGAGAGAGAAAGAAAGAGAGAGAGAGAGAGAGAGAGAGAAGCAACTAAAAGCACCAGATGTAAAACAAATAAGCTTAAAAGCCAGTGCGAAACTAAAAGTTCATTTAATGAGCAAAAACTGAAGTTCTAGACAAGCTTAGCGACAAAAGCTTCATTAGGCATTTGCTCCGTGCATCCAGTCAAAACTTCGTATTAAGTGGTGTGTCTGTATTTCTAAAGACGCTAGACAGTAAAGCGACTGACAGCGCCTGATATGTTATGAGGGCAAAAATTAAAGGTCATAGTAGAACGTTACAGGAGGTTCAGCGGGTTCAAATTGATTCAACTCTTTATAGAAATTCCAAACTTGACGACAAACATCTTATCATCAGTGCTGGTTGTAATTCCTGTGGTCCACCTGTACGGCAGTCATTGTAAAAAATACAGTATATTGCGAAGGTTTTTGTATAGGCATATACTGTATTCTTAAAAATGACGGCAGTGTATTCCATGATTGGATTTGATGAGTAATTTTTCTGTAACTCGTGGATTTTGATATTTCAGTTGTGCCTACATACAAATGCTGACCATAAGGCGTTTTTTTTGTTGGTTTGTTTATGTGATGGGGTCAGGGAAAGTCTCTGTGTTTGTAAAGATAAAGAAGTTGGGGGGGGGGGGGTCATGTGTATGAAAGTAAGGCAAAAAGTGGAGAGATAGACGGAATGAGAGAGAGAGAGAGAGAGCCAGAGAGAGAGAGAGAGAGACAAATAAAGACAAAAAAGAGATAGAAAATCTTTATGATTTTGAGGTGTATAATATGTTTGACAAAATGCCTGTTACTGCTTCACTTCAGTATTATTGAATATGGTCTCTTTTCGCATTTGTGGCATTTCAATGGCCGCTTCCAGATCATATTACTGAAGCTTTAGGATGCTTGCCTGTATTGAACAGTAGGACGAAACCTTGTCTATACTGATTTGTCATCATTGTCAGGGCTCTTTATTTGCAACAGCAGCCCAGCAAATCCACGTTTGGACTACAGGAGGGTGGATCTAATGGGATCTTAATGTCTCTCTCCTACAGAACAGAGATGAAGTATAGAGGCTCAGCATACATCTCTCCTAAAAAAAATGAATAAGTATTTTTTAAAGCAAGTTCGAAGCTTATTTTTCCTATTTCATGATCAATTTCATTTATCCTCTGCAAAAATCTGCAGTACTATGCATTTCGGAACCAGCCCGAGTGCACATGCGCATTCACAAAATCACACATTTAATTGATGTAGAAATGAGAAACTGTCTACTGAGGATCATAGATGTTCAATGTTCCATGCTAGTTTTACTTAACATTCACAAAAAATCGGCTATAATACTGCCGTGGTGTTCTCGCGGCCCTAATCAATGGCAGATGTTTCGCTTTGCGGTGGCATAAGGGCCCTTACAGTTGTAGCAAAATGATGCCACAAACTGCAAGAGCCTTATGTCCTTTACAGCAGAAACTAGAAAAGATGCCAAAGATTGTATGAGATCAACATAAAGGTGGGCCCTAAAATTTCCTAAAATTGAAAGTGATTGGAGGAAAAAAAGAAAATGCGGAATTTTTTTCGCTTACTCGTAAAATCTCAGTTTCGGCAGTGTCCAACACCACCAGCGTTATTTATTTATTTTTAACTGATTAATTATCAATTAATAATTAATTAATTAAGTAAGGAAGTAAGTAATCATTCAAGAAATCTTTTACGAGATCAAAAGTAAATAAATAAATAAATAAATAAAAAATAAAAAAGGCTGAACATCGAACACATTTGCTATATATGCTATACCTCTCGACAATGACAGCTAATGGATAATTTGGTTGAAAATCAATCACAATAATATTATGTTCATGCATTTGAAACTTTGCTGAATTCAGCCAATAGTAGATTTATTCAAATAGTGAGTAACTTCTGGTCAAGATATTTTTAATGCATCTCTAATCTCTCTCTCTCTCTCTCTCGCGCTCGCTTCTCTTCATTTTTCCTCTCTATCTTTCATTTTCTCTCTTTCCCGACCGCCCCTCCTCTCTCTCTGTCTCTGTCTCTCTCTCTCTCTCTCTCTGTCTCTCTACTCGTCTTGAAACTCCAAACATACAATCACTCACAGACATCTATGACCATTCCAATTATCTACTTTTAATCTTAGTTAGGTGAACAAGGAAGTCTATCACCATCATCCCGCCATAGTTATATCATGTTAGATTCCTAACAGCCAAACATTCGTAACCTTCAAAGTTGTGACAAGGAGTGATCTAGAACTATTTTTCATAAGTCAACGTAACGCTTGGTGATCCAAGGAACACTACATGAAAATAATTAAATGTACAATAGTTAGCATTATGTCGTGACGTCACAGCTGGATCTGCCCAGCCAAACATTGACAAAGAGAGAGAGAGAGAGAGACAGAGAGGAGAGAGAAAGAGATCTCAAATTGAATGAAATCCAAATAAATATATTATATCAGAGAGTTTTGTACCTTAATTTATTGACAAAAACTGATAATATTTTACATTTATTGACAATAAAACGGCTAATCGTGGCCCCAGAATTATATGGTCCTAACTACGACATAAAACTTTTGTAGTTAGGGCAACATAATTCTGGGGTGACGGAATGTCAACAGCACTGCAGGTCACATCAAACAGCAGATGAGCTACCGGGGTCACAGAGCTACAGGAAGCAGCCAGCATGCCGGTAATGACACATCTCGTTAGCATCTGCCGTGGGAGACGGCCGTTTTTCTGCCGGACACCACAAAAAGAGGTAGTTGGTGTGGACTCGTGCCAAAACATACCTGTCATCAGCAAAACTGGAAGCTTTCCATTTTCATTTTATTTGTATTTTATGGTATTTTATTATTTTATTTCATTTTATTTTTAATTTAGATTATTTTTGTTCATTCAATTTTGTTTTGTTTTTAGGCTTTTGATGTCAGATTGTCCTTTTTTTCCCCTTTCTTTGTTGCTTGTACTGCTATGGATTCCAGCTGTTCTCTGTATTCAAGACAGGAGTATATAGCGCAGCTCAAGATTGAAACAGACTGAACTTTGGCCTTAGCCGGAGTTGAATATCTAGAGTATTAAGAGCCTAAGAAATGGTTCAGAAAACATGCCAATGTATGAATTCATGGAGTCGAAATAAATTAAAGGAAGTTTGAATACTGGAAAGTTTCCGGTCTGACGCCTAAGCTATTTGGATCTTCACATTCAGCCTTGCTTGTTCATATGGTATATGTAGATAATGTGATCGAGATACCTTATAGCCGTCCGCCAGGGGCTGGAAGGCAAAATGAAGATATACCATAATGTCATCATTTTCTACGGTATATTCTTAAGACTCAGTCTGTTAATCCTTTAATTCCCCATCCTGCTCTCCCAAACCTCCCCTTTCCCTGGAAGATTTCCTGCTTTCATTTTCCTTGCATCTCATTAGCAAAGTAAAGATGATTTTTATCCGTTCTGTTCTTGTCTTGCCTCCCTTGCACAATGGATAATATTCTTTTTTCATGCTAGATTTGACAGGTCATCCTGACCTGATGCAACCGCCTCTGGCCTTTCTCTTTTGCATTCAAAGGATGATCCTGTTCTTTTTTTTTCCTTCGTTCTCTCTTTCCTTCTTTTCCGGCTGATATTTCCTTTTTCTGCAGGAAATCGGAACGTAACGGAATGCTGCCTGTGGCCTTGTGCTTAGGGACCCACACTGGCTTCACATTAGGACTGCATAAAATAATACACATGTACCTCGTCTCCTCTCTGTCCACCTTCCTGTCCCCTCTCCTCCTTTTCTGATATATAAGGTCGTGTCTCCACCATCCCCCCCCCCACTCTTTCTCTTTCACGGCTTCGGTCTCATTATTTTCTTTGCCTTTTTCAATTTTTTGCGAAAACCCAAACTCCAGCCCAATATATTCTGTGATAACTGGGACTAATTGGTGCTTAGATTTGAGAGAGAGAGAGAGAGAGACCGACAGACAGAGAGAGAGAGACAGAGAAAGAGAGAGACAGAGACAGAGACAAAGAGACAGAGAAAGAGAGAGAGAAAGAATAAGAGAAAGAAATAAACACAGAAAGACGATAGGAAGAAACAGAGAGAGCTTGTGATCGGCTGTAAGATCTTGCTTGTTTCTCTCTCTTCCTCTCTCTGTCTCTTCCTCTCTCTTTCTCTCCCACTCTCTCTATATATAGATACGTATATATATATATTTTATGTTTATATATATATCTATATATATATATATATTTATTTATTGAGATATATATTTATATTTTTATTATTATTAGTGGGGAGATTTGGAAATGAGAGCAACTCTTTTCTGTCAGAGACCCATCGGTCATTTGGATTTTTTGGATAAACAAAAAGTGGGAGAGGAAGAGAGAGAGGGAGAATGGGAATCTCTAGCCTATCCCTTCTCCTACCATAAGATACACACACCCAATACAAGCCAATATAATGTAGCGGTTAAAGGGTTTCATACAGGAGCAGTGCAGAGGAACATCAGGATAAGAAGTAATTCCCCGGCAAACATACGGGGAGAATTATTGGTTGGGTTTTCTGTTATTTTGTTGGGTTATTCATAGTTATAATATGTTTAAGTTCTTTCTGATAAAATTACAGGACCTTTCCTGCTTTCAGAATAGGAGATTTTAATACAGAAAAAAGCTAATGAAATTTCTTGAAAAAGACAACACAAAAGGTTTATGTATGTGAATGTGTTTTGTTTGTTGTTTATTTGTTTGTTTGTTTGTGTTGGGGTTTATGTGAAAACGGCACATCAGCACGATCACAGCTATAGTGTGCCGAACACGGTAGGATACGTTTACATGTCAAGAAGAAGAAGAGAGGAAAGAGAGCGGGACAGAAGACAGGAGCAAGGAGAGAGAGAGAGAGAAGAATCTACTTATATATCCCGGGCCCCCTCGAAGGAGGGGGGGGGGGGGAGGGGGGATATAACTTTGTAACAGTCCAGAGCAAAGTCCCTTTGGGATAACTCACCTAGTCTTTGAAAGTACATAACTGATGAAGTGAAATTTGAAGGATATACCAGTGTTATAAGGATATATCGCGATGGTTCAAATTTCGCCTCAATTTTCCATTGAGCTTTCCTATTCAGGGACGGCGCTAGGTTATTCAGATCGGTGCTGTCGTGTAGCGACACTAATTATGTCGCTTTTTCTTGTCCTCTATCGCGGCAAGTAGGCAAATAAATGAAATAACAAATAAATGAATGAATGAATGAATGAATGAAACAATAAATGATTGAATGAATAAATAATAAATAAACAATAACAAAATTAAAAAATATGTTTTAAAAGGTAAATAAATAGATAAATAAAAAAAATAAATAAACATCTAAAAAGAAGTGAAAAAGTAAGTAAATAAATGTATAAATACTAAGAATATAATTAATAAAAGAAACCAAATAAAAATGACCAACTATTAAATCAATCAAGCGATCACTCTTTCAATAAATAAATAAATAAATAAATAAATAAATAAATAAATACAAATTGCGATAATTGTATGATTTGCAAAAATAGTCTGTCACTTG
>JBCEWB010047482.1:0-14319 GCA_039654565.1 Peronia peronii | reverse complement strand
ACAACTGGGACACAATATTAATCTAATTTTTTGTTTTGTTTTCACAATATTAAATTTAAGTGATCATGAGCGAGATTTAATCTCAATTTATGGCTATGTTCACAATGTCACAAAAGAATGTGATAAACTAACTTACAGTAACTAATAACAGAACCACAGCAACAAACTGCAATTATTTTGGTGGTTTCACTTTGTTTTACATGATTGATGTTAATGTAATTGGTTATGTGACAACACTGAAAGCTGTGAAAGGACATACAATATGATTATAAGACATACAGTGGCATAAATGAGGAATAATTTATAAAATCAGGATTCCCTCTTTCCAATCAGTGATGAATCAACTATCACTGTGTACTCACTTCAAACATCTGATAGGTTCCAGAGGCTTCATTTATTCTCTTCAGGATTGTATTGAGAAGCTGTGATCTATGAATGGTTAAAGAAGGCCATGGAACACCCTCATATCTCCATTCTAGGAGTCTGTGTAAGGCACGAGCTAGTTGGTAGAAACAAAACACACAACCTTCACATATAAAATGAAAACTTAGAGAAATTGAGCACATCCTTAAAAGTAGCCTTTTTGTTTGGCAAATTTGACATACAATATTAAAAAATCAAATGTTAAATAGAGTAATTCGTAAATCATATGTCATATATATTTAATGAAATTACTCACATTAGTCCCTTCAGAGATATGCTTTTTGCAAATTACAGGAAAAATGTATGCATTTTTTAAAACTGTTATATCAATCACGCAAAACTATATATATATATAATCTGAGGTACTTGGCAAAATTTTAAAGAATTAATTACAATCCGAAAACACATTCATGTCATATATGAATGGTAAAAAATTTCATACCTGTGTATCTAAAACCATGGATAAATCCACCAGCAGATTTGCGGAAGTCCAGAGAATGGGAAGCAGTCCCTGCATAGAATAAACCTTTGAGATCCACCGATTCATAGTTATGATGGATAGCAGGGAACTTCTTCATACGAGCTCTCCCTCGAGTAATTGCTGAATTACTGGATAGACAAAGAAATGGGAAATACAGCACAATGGACACTGCGAAGAATATTTTGAGAAATCATACAATGCTTATGAAAAAGTTCTTGATGACATGTGCCAAAAGAATACAGTGAGTTTCTTTTTTTTTTTTTGTTTTAATCCCTATCTCTATGACAATTGCAAAATGAGTAAAACATCCTGAAACTATGTTGCTGTTTTTTGTTTTTTTTTCACCATTCCATTTTTTTAAAAGAAAATTATGCCAAAAATGAGGACTAGTAACTGCGATTTCTTACCTTTCTTGCAGATTTCTCCTCTGATTTTGTTTTGCAGAAAAAATATGTCAGTCCCTCGCGTGATCACTGATGGCATAAGACAACACTTTTTTTGTCCAACTAAGACTAGCTTTGTAATGACAGAATAGATCATTACACCAAATACAATTACTGATAAGCACTAATATCAAGGGAGTAAATGCATGTAGTTTTTTACTTACTTGAATAGTGTATCATCAAAGGTAAAGCCCAGGGCTCGGATAACTACATCATAAGGTTCTCTTATTGCAAAGTTGTCAAACTGAGGAACATTATTCTCATCTCCTAGAGTAGATACATAAATCTTGTCCCCTTTCTGTACCAGAGCCATATCACTCAGCGAAGATTCCAGCAAGCCATCAAGGGACTTGAGCTGGTATGTGTCTAATAAGGCATTGTTCACTGCTCTGTATGGAAAGTGACAAGCTATCAGTCAAACATGAGAAAGGTTAATTCACAGCTATTGTGTCAATGTTACCATCAAAAATAAAGACAAAAATATGGTCAGTTATAAAAATTGGTCAAATACCTGTGCAGGAAATATTCAAATCAATAAAAATGAAAATATTAATTTCACTTGTGCTTGGAGAGCAGCAGTCTCCACGCTGAGGGAGGCCATAGGGACACATGTAATTTTGATTGAGAAAAGCAGTTCATACATGACTTCAACGACCTGAAATATTCTGGTAGTATAAACTAACTGATTCTTTTCTCTAGCTTATGAATGAATTATGCGAAAACATTTCTGTGAAACAAATAATGAATAGCTTTCACAGCCACAAAGATTTGGTTTTGAACATTGCTCTTGTCTATTCATAATGTTCTTTCTTAATCTCCAGATGCACAGCGATTTTCTGACAATTAGTGATTCATAAAAATTTCCTGATTATCAGTGGATTTCATAAAAATGTCCTTATTATCTAAGGATTGTGTAAAAATTTCCTGATTATCAATGGATTTCTTAATAGTTTCCAGATTATCAATGGATTTCATAAAAATGCCCTGTTTATTAGCAGATATTACAAGAACGTTCTATCAGTGGATTTCATAAGAAAAAATACGAATACCATCAAAGATCCTTACCTCAGATCACCTACATAATGTGTAGCCCATGCCAATCGAACACGAGAGCGGGAGATCATATGTATCAGATTGGTTGAGCCATAAATGCCATCGGCAACTTCGAATGCGGCATTTCCACGACCTGAAAAGCCAGAATGCTGAAAATGAGCATACATGATACAACTGCTATTTGTTAAATGCTGGAGGATGGGTCAATGGTAAATGCTATAAAAATTGCTTCTCCAGTAATTCATCTATTATGAGTATGTTGCTTCTCCTTCAATGAACATTTTAAAAAAATGAAGAATTATAAGATACAATGGTTAAAGATAGTTTCAGCTCAGGGAAACTGAAGAGTGTTTTTGCAAAAGTGGGTTCAGTCCACTTTCATCAGAATTTTAACTAAGGTAGATACCATGCATTAGAGGGAAGGAACTTTCTATGGAACATTTTAGTTTCCTCAAAACCATCTTAGTTACCTTGAAAATTGAATATGAAATAGCACTGTTTTTTCAAGAGAAGCTCAGTCCGCAAGTGACAGTTTTACAAAACAAGCCCACCACCTATACCAATTTCACTAAGCTCATCTTCAAGGTTAAATTCCTTTAAAGATTTTTTTTTTAAAAAAAATGCATACAAACACACATGAAAATATTCATTTTCATCAACATTAATAGCTGAAAGTTCTACCAAAATCAGTTCAGTCCACTGGTTTTGACCAATCTTTGATCTTTAAGTGACTGTTATGCAATCAATATTTCAGACAGATTTCTATAACTTGGACTATGGGTAATGATGTTATAGAATCACATCTGCATTAAAAATTTAGAGGAAAAGATGCTTTTGATGCCCACTTTTGAATAAAACGCTTGAAAATAAAAAACATCAATTATCTCAAAACTGTCAAAAATGGACTGAACCACTTTTGAAAAAACGCTCTTCAATTGCTCCATGAGAATGTTATCTAATATCCAGGCAAATAAAATGCTTAAAAACATGGCAAAGAATGTTTATTCCCTACATTACCTGTCTCCCCATGTAACCATGTAGATGTACATACAAAGACACAAAGAAAAACAATATGTGCACATGACCAGATGCAAAACAGGAAGAGAGAGCAAGAGAGTGAGAGAGAGAGAGGCATATACCACATGGTATTTTTGCTGTGTTGGTAAATTTAAATGTGCATGCTAATATGATTTCATCAGAATGCAAGGGAAAGGCTGGAGAGACTGGAATAAAAGTAATAAGTACAGACTCAGACACAAATTCAAATTTCGAAATCCAAAGTCAGACACAAGGAGAAATATGTGTCTGGGCAAAATATGATGCAATTCACATCATTATGTTCAAAATACTATTTCGCGCTGTAAACAATAGTCCTAGACATTCTCCAATCCACGGGGGATCAATGCAATATTCAAATTTGAAAGAAAACAAATGCCAGCTTGAAATTCTTACATTACCATTAATCCCCTTAGACATTACAGAAGCTCATGCAAAAACAGCCTGTCCTAAAACCCTCTGCTCTGATCTTACCTAAGATGAGAACTGTTTTTCCCTCATAGTCCTCAGGATCTATGGATACAGACTCGTATCCCTGGGCCAGTTCCATGCCTTGAATGGATGGAATGTTGGGAGTGGCGATTCCTGTGGCCATGACTAAAGTTCTGCAGAGAATAGTCAAGTAACAATATGTGAATGATGGTTAACTTCTTTAAGTGCATACTGTCCTGAAGCTAACTAGCAGGTGACTGAAAAAAAAAGCCAACCCTCACACATACAAAACTGTACTGCCTATTTCCTCTGTCACATAGCCTGGCAACAGACAATGAGAATTCAATGATGTTTTTATGAAATGAAAAAATGAAATGTCTTCCAGTTTGACTGGATGCCTGCTGGAAACCCTCGTTTTTGTATGATGGCTGGGGAGGAATGGCTCTCTCCAATCTGATGATTTAGCCCTTAGACATCAAAATGTTGTTCTGGAATAGGGAATCATGATCTTTGCCCAACTGTCCTCCCTCACAAAGAATAATCAAAGGCTGATCATCCTGATTGTTTTCCCATAACATTTTTTTTTCTTTTTCTCCAAAGCAATTCAGGCACTGGGCAGCATGCAGGATGCCTGGGACATCTGCTGGTGACCTACATGATGAGCATTGGGTATTATGTGTGTATGCCGGAACCCTCATCAACTAAGGCACTGAACTCGGAAATAAAAAGTTCAGAATCGACTATCCTGATAAGGGCATTGCCAAGGCATCCAGTGAAGGGTGGTTTTCCAACTTTATAGGGAGGCAAGATGAAGGCACATCATAACATGCACTTCAATGGCTATGAAGTTGCGATGTAATTATATTGATTCAAGCACAGTACTCTGTGAACATTGCTTGTTCACTATCGGCCACAAATAGAAAGTTGGCAAAGCCACAACAAAAGACAGAGAACGACAGCCCGGCTGCTTATATGTGCCGCTCTGAAATCCGAAAACAGCACAGTGCTGAGCTTTCATATCTTATTGGCAGTCTCTGCAGGAAATTGCAGTAGCCACAAGCTTTCAACAAAAGAACTGTGTGCTACTAGGAGATTTATATTAGCATTATCGTTGTCTATTTATTAGTACTACATGGCACAAAATAACAAAAGGAACTTATTTAGTTTTTGACAGTTTACCTGCAAGTGTAACACTGTCCGTTCTGATCTTCCATCTGGAACACGTGACCATCCGGGGCTGTGGCATTTGGCTGTGTACGAACGTTGTTGACATTTGTATTAAACTGTACTTTGATGTTCAGCTTGCGCTGCAAAGTAAACAAAATAAAAAGATTGCCAGTAATAATTTGACGCCACGGTAACACTTATTGTATCCCTGTAATATCCCTAGACTAAAAGAAAATGCCACAATGTAAATAAAGCTCCAAAACTGCTGCTGCTGCTGATGGAGAGGCTAAAGAAGAGGTTTCTCGAGAGGTTTGTTGTTTGTTTGTTTGTGTTAGGATTTAACAGCACATCAGCACGATCACGACTATATTGTGCCGAACACGGTAAAATACGAATTTACACGTCAAAAAGGCTGATCAAATATATATAAAGCACAATAACGTATGGACAATACATTTACGAGGAACTCCTGCAGCAAGAATCAAAGTGGATGTAGAATTTGAAACGTCATTCAATTTGTAGAAGATTTTTCTATTCAGCGGAGCTCTTTCCAAAGAAATCTCAATTTAATACATTGTTTTCCGCCCTCTCCTATTTTTTTTTCAGAAACACTTTGTATGAATTTTATGGTACTGTTGTTCAACACCAACCTGTGGATTTCTCTTGTATTCTTGTTATGTCAGACGATTAAAATTTTTTGACGTGGTCAGAAGGAGACTACAACTTGTTTCAAAGTCAAGAAAAGTACATGGACTGATAATGTCACCTCTAGAAATAATCTTTACAAATCATGCACACTAAATGAATAAAGAAAGATCAATAATTTAAAACCGAGGCCATTCTATTCCATTACTTATAGGCTAGTTAATTCTAAATTTTCGAAAACTACATTTTTTAAAGTTAAAAACCTTCTCATGATTGATGAAAGAAAGATCTAACTTTCATTTTCTTTATAAACCGCGATAAACAACATGTATTTACATTTTCCTTGATGAAAAGCCAAAGGGCTCGAACATTTGGCACCCACCCTATTTATCATATTTCAGAGTAACGATTTTTGTCCTTAATCAGTTGCTTGCTCTAATGTACTGAGTTACTTGTAGTTAGCAGTTGACATTTCTATACACTGACGATGAGGAAGTGGACGGTGGAATGATGGTGATATAAAAATATAGTACTTACTCTGTCTGACCTGTTCTCCACCTATATCGACCTTATTCTGTCACTGACCCGTTCTCCATCTATGTCGACCCGACCAAAGCATTTGATGCTGTCAGCAGAGAAGGCCTCTGGAAAACCATGGCCCCAAAAAGATCATAACCACTGTACGTCAATTTCATGACGGGATGCAGGCCAGAGTCCAAGACAGCGGCGACTCATCAGACCCAACGGAGTAAAGCAAGGATGTGTCCTCGCCCCGACACTCTTCAGCCTCATGTTTTCAGCCATGCTCGCCGACACATTCCCAGACTAGACACAGGAATTGGCATCAGATGGCGCTTTGATGGCTCTGTATTCAACCTCAGGAGGCTTCAAGCAAAAACTAGGGTCCAGTCTGACACCGTCAATGATCTCCTCTTTGCTGATGACTTTGCCCTCAACGCTGCGTCAGAAGAGGACATGCAACACAACATTGACCTGTTCTCTGACGCCTGTGAAAACTTCGGTCTTACAATCAACACAAAGAAGACAGAAGCCATGCACCAGCCAGCTCCAGGAAAACCATACAGCGAACCGAACATCACTGTCAAAGGCCAGCGACTGAACGTGGTGGATAAATTCACCTACCTTGGGAGCACGCTGTCCAGAAATGTCGTCATCGACGATGAAGTGAGTGCCAGATTGGCCAAGGCAAGCACAGCATTCGGGAGACTATACAGCAACGTGTAGAACAGGAGGAGCATCACCACAGAAACCAAGATCAAGGTATACCGCGCCACAGTTCTCACTACACTGCTCGATGGCTGCGAGACTTGGACTGTGTACCAACGACATGCCAAGAAGCTAAACCACTTTCATATGACCAGTCTCAGAAAGCTGCTCAACATAAAGTGGAAAGACAAGATCCCAGATACTGAGGTCCTTGACCGCACCGGCCTGCCCAGCATCTTCACCATGCTCATGCAGTCACAACTACTGCTGGGCTGGTCACGTAGTGCGCATGCCAGACCACCGTCTTCCAAAAAGACTACTGTTTGGTGAACTCAAATGTGGCAAGCGCTCCCCCCCCCCTACACACACAAAAAACGCTTCAAAGACAGCCTGAAAGCTTCAATCAGACATGCCTTCGACATTTGCCCTGACTCATGGGAAACAACAGTTCTAGACAGAAGTGAATGGCGCGCTGTCGTCCACAAAGGAACCAAAAACCTGTGAGGCCAACAGGACAGCTGCAGCAGAGCAACGCCGACAAGCCAGGAAAAATAGCGCCAACAGATCCCCAGTTGCTGCCACCATCCCCTGCCCACATTGTCAGCGAACCTTCCGAGCTAAAATCGGCCTGACCAGCCACCTACGCACCACAGACCAAGAGATCCCCAACCTTCTAGAAGAAGATGACAAGATGGTCCTCGTCGTTATGACGGACGCTTATTCTGTCAAGACAACTCGCCACTGACCCTAAAGTGAACCGTTTTCCTCCAGAATTTTTTGTCCAATCTGCTTTCAATCTCCCCCCCCCCCCCCCTCCTCCCCCTTCCCACTCATACCCGGATTTCAATGTGTCTTCTTACAGTTCACCAGAAGGGCAGCTTCTTCCTTCTTTTTCTGTTGATAAGAAAAGCCGCACAAAATAACTGATAAACGTCATCCCGACATATTGAAAGTGTTGATGGAATGGTTTCATAATGCACACAGGCATCCATTATCTTGGTTTCAGTGTTCAAGGACAGTGTATTGGCCATTAGGAAATACCTTAATGCGCCGTCTAAACAACTAGGACTGCTGACAGAGTGACTGATTTAACTCATAAAAAGAATGTGAATAATGAGCTAGCAACATTTTCATCTGACTAAAGCTATACCAAAAATACTGAAGGCCAAAACGGCCTCTTATTCGATGTCATTGATCCATTTTCTCGAGCAAATGAGATTGATGTGCTTCAGATTTGTGTAACCTTTTCGATGGGATCGATTTCCCTTTTGTGTTTATTGAGAGTTTTCTTACCGGCATTATTACTAGTATCCCTATGACACCTAAAGTGTTTGTGAACATAAGGTGATATCTTGTCATAGTCAAAATGCTAATGGCTTTACTGGGATGAGAAGTTTATAGGACCTTTAAATGTCAGTGATATATATAAAATAAGGGGATCACTCCGAGGAGCTTGAATGTTTTGCCATAAAAATATATTGATTGTAAAAATTAGATTCTCATCTTTTTCTTTCACTGGTACAGGATGCACCATTCACTTATCAAAAACAACTTGTCATTCAAATTTGACTTTAAAATAACAATAGTGTGAAATACAATACATGTTTTAGACCAGGGGTTCCCAAAGTCTTGGCAGAGGAGGTCGCGTAGTCTTGCTAGAAGTGGCTTGGGGATAAAATTAATCTGAACTCATCATTACCAGTTTTTGTGCTCTTACATAATTTCTGATTTAGTTAAAATATACTACAGGATTGTCCAATATTTTTTTGTTTGCTGTTTCTCGCCCTCTTCATCACAGAAAATAAAATGTAAATAAAATAGCTGATAGCAGAAGGTCACGTGGGTTTCAAGCTTTTGGGTTGGAGGTCGCAAGTGCAAAAAAGGTGGTGCCACTGTTTTAGACAAAATAGAACAAATTAAACATTTCGTACTAGACAAACCAAACTTACAGAAATTACACTCAGTGGCTTAACTGAATTCTTAGGAGACACAGCAAAATATCAAGAGAGACAGACTAATCAGACCACTGTTACTAGTGCTTTGTCTAGATAAAGATGTCAAAAGTTGTCAAAGCATTGATCATCTGATGTATGGCCTAAGTGTACTGCTCACCCTTGGCTTTAAAACTTCTTGCTTATTTCTGCTGCCTTCATTGCACTATTGCTAACAAAACTATCCCTCCGTGTATAAAAACAGATCCGCTGGCTCAATCGATGCGACGTCCCGTCAGGGAATTGGCTTATGTATTGTCTCTGAGATTCTCAGGAGCTGAGTCGATCCACGAAGACACTTAAGCTCATGACATTAGAGACTCCTGCAGTGTGCTCAAAAACTTCCTCCCTAAGCCCTCGAGTAAACAAAGTTATTGTTTTCTGCTCCCTTTTTCTGTCCTCTACGTTCAGATGTCGGTGCCATTCTTTACCATAGAGGACGCTGCAGGATTTTGAATGCTCTTCCTTAACTGATTGTAAAACCGGTGGTGCTTTCAAGCCCATGGCAAATCTATGTGTTTCTATATTTTCTATTCATGTTTTACTGGGAATCTCATCAATATGCCTATATATAGATAACTAATTTAATGATACATTTTGTCTTTTGTTGCTTCGTTGCTAAACAATAAATATGTTCATAACTCTAATTGTAAACAATATCACAGCACGGCCGTCGGAGCTTGCTATATCAAACACTGATTCTCTCTGTGGTGGTGTTTTTGTTTTGTTTTGTTTTCATATTTTGTTGATGTTCGATAATAACCGAAGGATGTCTTCTTTGTGCCGATTAACAAACAGCATTGGTTAGCACTGCCCATAATATTTCAAAGATCTTAGATCTCATGGTCGTTGATTTTTCATGCGCGTTGGTATCAAGACATCAGCAACAGGCATAATGAAGAGTGTTTACGAAACAGCAGTAACAAACCTGTCAGTCACAGGTCTCGAGGCACTGATGGTTGCAGGACTCTTCTGATACTCTTTCGTCTGTTTTCCCAATCCCTCCTTGTGTTCCAAAAAACTCTTCGGAAATGTGGAAACCTTCTGAAATTCAGGTCTGTCCGCTTAACGCTCTTTTTTCTTTGTCCACCCTTTTATCCCCTCCCCCCTTTCCCTTCTCAGTCCCAACCACCTTTTTCATAATAATGCTCCGCAGAATAGCCTTCGTAAGAAATGATGATCATGCGGCATCACCGTAACGTGACAACCAGTCATCAACACGCCTAACCACTTCTATATACTTTATTTAAGCCTAAACGCATCACCCATAAAACTAGCAAATAATCAAATCAATTGTTCATTGTTATATTAACTTCTTACCTGGAAATCACTTAAGTAGTCTAGCAAGACATCAGCATGAGGAAACATTTCCTTAGAGTATTTGGTCATTCTCAGGTCTTCATCATGGGACAGCAATGAGTTCCAGTCGTGACGCATATTAAACTCAACGTTGGTCTGACCCGTGTGACGTTTGTTGATACTGATAAGTTTTCTGTGACGTGGATACAACTCAAAGAAGCTGCCTGTAATAATTAGGGTATTCCATGTCTTAAATCAAAAATACATGGATGCACACTCATTAAAATTATCACAACAAGTCATATGCTATTCACTCTTTCGATGTTCCCTACCATGTTGCATGTGCTAATGGCTGAAGAAAGGTCTGAAGAAAAGCCACACACACACATCCATGCACGCACGCACGTACACAAACACACACAGATTGAAACACTCACACAAAGACATAAAAAAATCAAGTAGGCACTGAATAACAACAACAAAACAGGATAATCGACCTTAGTGAATCTTACTTATGTCTATGCTGTCTCAAAGGCGAGTTTCACATGAAAATCTCATAGTCATAAGGATAAAGGGTCAACACATACCTGATCTATTAGATCTCTCAAAAACAATATAGTCACGATTGGCCATTTGAAGAAAGTAGCCAATCTGCAGACCGCTTGGTCCCGCCCCCACAACACAATAGTCATGGTAAACACAAGCTAGGGTTGAGGTAATCAACAGAAGGCATAGAGGTGCTAGGAGGCACACGTTGGTAACAACCATGGTAACGGGAAGGAGTTGGCTAGTCTTTGTTTATTCTTCCTCAACAGGTGATCGGTGGAAACCTGAGGAGATGAGTACGTTATAAATACGTTGCATCATATTTTTACATGTTACATATTCTTTTGCTGAATACGTGAGTTTATTCGTTTTTGTTTTGTTTCACTTTTTCACCTCAAGTAACCCCTACAGACAATGTGCACAAAGGCTGAAGAAAAAGCGTGGTTTTCATTATGTTTCGTCGGTGAAAATCTTATAATACTTATTCATTCTAAATTTTATCTGACATTTTGTATCTGGGCTGAAAAGCAACTACATCATGGGCTCTTTGAATATTATGTCAAATGAAATTCACCTGCTCAAAAACAACTGTCAAAGAATGAAACTCCAAAGATACTATTTGCATCCAAATAAAATCTTAAAAAGAATATCAGAATGATATTCATGCCACTCAAGATGAATTCAACACAAGATTGTTAAACGCATATTATATACATAATATATACATAACACTTAAAGGCGCGTATAATATGGCAGAAATGGTCTATGGAAACAAAAGTAACAGAAAGATAAAAAAATGACCAAAAAGTCAATATCGAAATTACAACATGAATTATCAAATAATATAATGAAAATAGATTCACCATCATCAAAAGAGATTAAAATCCCTTAATTTTATAAGATCTGACCATATAAAATCTTAACATTGTAGATAGTCTAGATATATCTAAGTCTATGTATATCTAAAGGTCTAGTGCACCACAAGACTTAGTTTGAGTATTGACTGAGCACACAAAAGCGCAATGGCAGTTTTCATAAATGGGTTCAAAATGAACTG
The DNA here is from genome assembly GCA_039654565.1 of Peronia peronii. Lineage (NCBI taxonomy): Eukaryota > Metazoa > Mollusca > Gastropoda > Systellommatophora > Onchidiidae > Peronia > Peronia peronii. Next base: position 2,499 of record JBCEWB010047482.1, on the reverse strand, counting down.
AGAGAGAGAGCGGCGAGCAGAAGCTTACACTGATCAACTAATTCACACTAATTGTTAGACTAAAATTAGTGCACTGCCTGGGATTCTGACGTCGAAATGATAACTTTTTAAATGTAACGTGTGTGAACCTCTTTCAGCTCGTGAGCTACTTGTCACTAATTTCGATGAAGGAGAACGTATTGGGTATTAGATACGTTAGAGAAAGCCTGATAGAAACATCACCTGACTGGAATACACGCGGAAAAGGTAAGTGGACAGGCTATGTATGTTGTAGAAGAGATGCTTGAACAATTGTGGGAAAATATCTGTTTCTCGTGGAATGAAATGACAGAATTGTGTCAAGATCGACTTTAGCTAAAGTCCCTGGTGCGTGGCCAATACTATGGGAAGTTGCCAAAACAGGAGATGAGGATGATACTGATGATTCAGGAGGAAATAATATGTCTCAGCCACATCATACCTAAAGGAACTAGCAAGAAATCATATACCTAAGAACGTAACATTGTGGAGCTGTACTAGTCAAAGGCCGTGTCACCGGCCATTATAGCATGTTTATAAGGAATTTGTTCGATAAGCAATATGCCAAATTTAGTATCTTTTCTGGCCGCTTATAAAGCACAGCAGCATTCAAATCTAAAAAAAAGACGAAAAGAACTGTCTATCCTAATAAACAACAACATCAAACTAGACATAATACAACAGATCTAGCGATAGATTTCTATTTTGCCATCCCGCCTCCAAGCGCTCAAATCAGAAGTCTGAATATTTTCTACCTGGCTGTCAGTCACAGGAGGGGAGTATTACCTTTGTCAGAGAAAAATCAATCCAGTAAAGAATAATTCATCTCTTGGCAAATCCCTGTTTGACGGGCAATAAATTGCGGCACAGAAAAGAAATATCACACTCAGCTTATTTCACAACATGGCTAAGTATTTCAAATAAAGCATATATAATAATTTGATACCTGAACTTATGTTGACATTCAAACATTTTATTAGCTCTTCAGTGTTCCTAGACCTGAACATTGTTTTCCCTGAGAACGGCCGATACCGATAATCCTTCACCGCGAGTTTCAAACATTAAGGCATGGCTACATGTCATATAAATCACGGACTCTTATGTCAAAGTCTATTCCAAAGTCCAGCATGTATAATGATCCTTGGTATGGCGTTCTAACATTTCTAAGGACGTATACTGCAAACCTCAAGCCAATTGTCTGTGTCAAACTGTTCGGTGCCCAAACAAATAAACCAAAAAACCTGCGCTGGCACAATGTGTCAGCAACCATCTGCAGGTGGTCTTAATCTTGTAACAAAATCTTCCAGGGTGCTCGAATAAATCTTATATCTCATCCTGACTCTTATCTAAACCTAACTCCAACCCCAACCCGAAATCTACTAACCCTAACAATAAATCCCCTGAAGCCACTTGGCCTGGATTTGAACTTCTCCCCTTTGAAGTGCAGTCTCAAGATCTAGAATCTCTAATCCAGCGTTACAAATCCAACGATGCAATTTGATCGGTCGAAAAGGAAAACCTGGTAACAATAGATCACTGAGTCTAATTTGACTACCTGCTCGCAATAATCAGTGCGATAATTAACACCACTGGCTTCTCTTCCTGTCTCTCTTATTATCAATCCATTCTCATCTGCCTAGGATCCAACAAAACAAAACAAAACAAAAAAAGTCCGTATATCAATCATGTTTTGTACAAGAAACTCCGCTCAAATCAAATTCCGTAGAGTTTTTGGTTGATTCACAATTGCTTTCGGATAAATTACTCCTGGAGAAGAGTGCTGCTTTTAAACCATGAACCTCGTGAAAATGATGCGCTGAGGCACTGGAAAGCAATGAAAGAGCATCTGGTTTGAACATCCTTTGTACACATCTCTCTTTTTAAAGAAAAAATAAAGTTCATTCTGAAAGAAACGAGCAACGGGCTGCTAAAAATATAAATCTGGAGAGATCCGGTTTATTCTGAAAACTACAACCATCTTTCGTACTAAATGTGTTTGATATCGCATCATTATTCAATTAGAGAATTTAGATTCCTTTTGAGCAGCATTCTCGAACACACACACAAAAATGAATAAGGAATAAATATAAAAAACAAACAACCATCACTGAACTCAAAAGAAGAAACCAACGAACTCAGTCACCTAATCTTCACATGAACACAAGATGGCAAGAACTCAAACATTGGGTGAACTGGCTCAGCTTAAAATCAATACATGTGAACTGTTTTGGTGCATACATTTGAATTACAAATAACTTTTACTAAACTCACCTGGTCACAGGCAAGATAAATGGGTAATTATATAGATTAGTAGGTGTGTTGAGAGCATATTGATGTGCTTGTGTGCATTGTACTTATCTGTCTGAACGCACAACTTAAAGAGAGGATATTGTTATATGAAATACATCCAAATTATCAAGTTTTGCTTTTTAAATACTGTGATTCCTTTCATCATTTTGACTCTTTAAGCTGAACATATGA
>JBCEWB010047472.1:0-14319 GCA_039654565.1 Peronia peronii | reverse complement strand
GAAATGCTCAAATGATCAACTTAATAAGCTGAAATAGGAGAACAATATAAAGATCTATGAGCTATTTTTGTCACCAGAACTATGTAATGTTCAAATGTGTGACCACAATTATTCTCCCCTTTAACTGTTTCTAAATTTGAACTCACTCAATTCCGTGAAGGAGATATCTCAGTCGGAATGGAGAATGTGATGAATCCTGTGACTGAGATATCTCGGTTCCAAAGTTTGTTTCGTGTCTGTTTCATTTTCTCTCTGTAAATCATTATGAATTTTACATGACTATTATTCGCATCAATTTCAGTAAAGGGGTCGTATAATTGATAGCCTAGCTTTATTTTACGTGGGGAAAATGCGTGTTTTGTGAAGTGAGTGGCTCGACATTGCGTTCAAATGTGGCATACAGACAAGCACAATCATCTGATCTCCACATGTAAACATGGATTTAGATCTAGATCTAGATTTAGATATATCTTTTTGAGCACAAATACCAATAAGGATATGATTAGATCTAGACATTGCAGAATGGTTAGCTGTGAAATTGTCCTTGATCTAGATCTAGATGAAGATCACGCCCTATCTAAAAAATTTTCATTTTTGTCTGAAAAGTGCTTTTTTTTGCATGGATGTTGTTACAAAACTAAATCAACCACATACTTCATACTGAACAATTTTGAAATAGCATATCTCATTGTTACTTGAGCCAAATTTCATGAGGATTGAGCAATATTTAGTGATACTGACGCAATCTGCTTATACAGATGAAATGGCCGGTCTTGGGGTGCAAACCAAGAAAAATGATCGGGATTGAGTGAGTTAAGAATATGACAAAAAAATGCAGACAATATATTTGCACCATTCAACTGACTCGAAACGGAAAATAACATAGGTAGGTCACTGTGTAATTGCTAAAACTTACGCTCAGGTCTAAGGTATTGGGGAAATTGTCTGTTTTCAGATCATTCTGCTCACAAAATGATTTGATGAGCTCCACAAATGTGTCCCCAAAGCGATCTGCTTTGACTTCCGAGAAATCTTCCAGCCTGAGGAGAGATGATCTGGTGCTTGGTCTGCAACAGCAAAGTTACAAATTAACATGAGTGATAATGTCAGTGATTTTTTTTTTTTTTTCCAAAAGCCTCTTAACTTTTTGACCAGTGGGTAGTTTTCCATGTTTTGACCAGGCCGTTTCAATGGGTCATATTTTTGGCACTGTTAGGATTTTTAGATTTGCAATATTTGGCTCCCTTTCACACAAAACTGACCATGTTATATGTCATTGGAAAGGGAGCTGGATATAGAATATGGATTGGAATAAAATACAGAAGTACTGAAACATGAATTGGGAAAAGCAGGAAAACAAACTGAGCCAGTGTGTTGGCTATAGTAACTTTCTGTGCCGAAGTCGAGCCGATGTGTTGGCTCACAGTAATCAAAGAGTTAGCTCATGATCTGCCCATTATTGACATACAGGTAATGATGCTGACTTATTTTCACCTATTATAGATGCATCGGAAACAGAGCATCTAGACCTATGTAGTTTTGTTTTATGTAATAATAGTTCATCCTCTATATTAGCCAAGTTTATTTATCTGAAATACAGGAGGAATTTCTGGTGCTGAAATTATCAATAAGGCTAAGAGCTTTATATTCCTTCTTAGATGGGTTTTGTTTTCCCAGTATGTCAAATGGCCAGACAAAAGAAATCAAAAAGCTCTCTTGCTGAACTCTCAGTGGTACACGTAGCATTAGATGTGTTTGTTTATTTGTTGGTATTGCGATTTAACAGTGCATTGGAACGATTACGCAAACTGAGATATAATGCTCATGCAAACGGAAGCACACAAAAAAAAGCTGATGAGAACAGCTCTCCAAGGCAAGGCTAAAGGCAAAAGACGCACCCCCCATGCCCCATTTATCCACAGTACCCAGGTAAGAGGTCGAGGAAGGCTATAGGAAGGTCACAGAGCCCATCAGAGATAGAGAAAGCTGGCAAACTGTGGTTAGGCTATGTGAAATTCCTACTGTCAACAGAGATGATGAAGACATACAATTAAATACATACAGTCCTAATATTAAAGATATCTGCAATTAAATGTAGTCATCAGACTGTATCAGGATCAAACTAAACTCCATCATGACAGATACAGTTGAGCCTGGTTACAATCAGCCTATCAAAATCATAAAAAAAAAAAGTGCTCTGAGTCTTTGTTTCCATGCTGTGTTTGTAGTATCACATATAAAATACAGATTTCATAAGAAAAATGTATACACATTTCAAGAATGCAAAAAAACATGTATTATAAGAAAACATATACTGCATACAAATGTACAAAGCATTATCGAAGTTTGATAAGACTCACAAAAAGGATTTATATTTACAGAGACACAAGCTTTTTGTTTCCTAAAATTGGGTTTTCCTAAAGGTGTATACATTTTCTTGGCAGACACTGTCGTAACTGTGATCTTACTATGATCTATTTTCACACTTGCCTGAACTTGGCCATATCCAGCAGAACTTTGTTGCTCGCAATATTGTGAGGTGTAAAACCAGTCTCTTGTGATTTCGCATTTCTTATTTTCACCAACTGAATATAAAGGTCTGACTGGAGTCGCTGTGTTTTTTCATCAACTGGTGCGGACGTGGGCGATGAAGCACCAGTCCTTTCTGATGCTGGTGTATTTGGTGAAACAGATGATGTGGAGGGCACCAGATTTTTGTTCATCACTTGTGCTGGCCTGGGGTGATAGAGAGAAATAAAGAGAAAAAGAATATAGACATGAGACTGTGATAGATAGTTGTGATCCTTTGTCCACTGTTTACATCATCATCTTCAATACTTCAAAGAGATCATAAAACTTGTTTCATTTCAGTCTTGAATTATAAAAGTTAATAATTTGACAAAAAAAATAAAAATAAGATAAACCGATAACCTCCTGTGAGGGAGAGAAAGAAAAATATCAGCTTAGAAAATGCTGAATGTACTGATGTAAACAACGGACAAAATGTCATGATCTTCTGTCATATACATATGAGAAATATAGATGTAAAATAACTTGTCAACTCCAGTTTGTGTATTAATGATGTGAAATTAACACAGCAAAAACTGATGTTGTTCATAAAAGACACAAATACAAAATTATATCAAGAACATGTACAGAAAACTTACAAAGTCCTGGGCAATAATCATAAGTATTCTGAAGTACAACCAAAGGGAAATTAGCTCAAAGCATCTAATATTTTTCTCATTATAACTATTAAACTTAACAGAAAAAAAATATGCTATTATATTAAACAGGTATGGCTGTCCATTTGCTAGCTAAGTGCAAAAAATGGGTCTTTCCTGTATGATTTCACCTGATAAATTCATACCATCAACAAAGTGACAAAATGCAAGAAAAAACCTCACTTGACAGAGATGGAGACTGACTTTTTAGTCAGAGCCTCAAGTTCCTGTAAGAGGTCACCAGTCGGTGTAATGCGAAGTTCGCAGTTGTCTTTCTTTACCTTGACCTGATTCAGCCACGACCTGGCCTTGGCAGTCACTTCAACTGTTGATCCAAATCCTCCTTGAACAGATTTCTCTCGCAGATAACCCTCATAAATCAATGCCTTGCCTTCATACATAGAGGCAAAACAGTATCAGTTATTGGACAAAACAAATAAGAGTTTCTCATATTTTAAATATATACATGGTATTTGAAATTAATGATATCTAATCACATCTAGATCTAAAATAAAATAAATAAATTCTGAAACAAATACACTGTATTTGAGAGTTAACAGCATTACTTTTTCTTTATACACACGTACCCACACAGGAAAAACAACAACAAGTGAATGAAATTTGAAATAACGAGGTAAAACGAGTTCATCTCATGTATTCACATTACCATGTGACTATGTTCTGTGTAGTTTTTCCACAACCGCTAACAATAATGAAAAATGAATGTATGACGAGATGCCAATGCACTCCTCCCATTTGCATCCAAAATCAACAATTGTCTCGCACGCTGGGTAAATGAGTTGGAAGTTGCATTGGGTGATTTCAATCTACGACCGTTTTTAACTCTATTGCGACTAAGATACTAACATTTTTGTTTTTTCAGGTTTGTGAAAACAAAAAAAAATTTGGTTTCCTAGTCGGAAAATAGTTAAAAATGGCCATACATCGAAATCGCGACTCATTTGCCCAGGGCACAATACAATTGATATTCCTGGACATTTTATGACTCAGACAAAACATTTTCAATGATCACAGCTACAGTGTTAAAAAGTTAAATCGAAAGAAGATGTTTTATCTCTTTCATTTTCAAATTAGAATTTTGCAACAATAAAATATTGGTTCAAAGAAAAAAACTAAGTTGTCAAAAATGTTCTTTCATACAAGTTACACAATCCACTGACCTAATGCATTCCAGAATTTAATGGTCCTGTATCTGAAAATGAAATTACAAACCAAAATAAATTCAAAATGCAGAAATTTAATGTACTTCATCATCACCAGATTCTGACCCAATTATTTTGCTTCATTAAATATGTTATTTGAAATAGAGACGATATATCTATTAAGATTAAAATAAACTTACTGTCTTTTCAGAGAGTAAAAATCATCCTGGTAAATCTTGTAAAAAGACATCTTCACTCTTCAAATATGAAAAATTATCATACATCACAACTTCTATGCAGGAATAACTTCCTACAATTGATTTAAGTTCAAAGCAATTAATACTTACTCTTAATTCTTATTATCATTTACAAGTTCACTTAGCTTTACTTGTGCCACTGAAAAGCCAACAAACCTGGTGGCTCATGAATCTGTCAATAGTATCTCAACTCATGTATGATATACCCAGGAGATGATTATTTATCAAAAGAATTTTTTTTTAAATTATTTTTTTTATTTTTATTTTCTTTTTTAAATTAAAATTTTTTTTAAAAAAGTTTTTAAACAAAGACCCATCGAGACAATCTCCACCAGGAGATTGAAAGATACATATAGAACGTACTTATGCCTGGTTGCAGCAACGCACACTGGTGATGCATAGATAGCAAAGGCTGATACTGTTGCATCAATAATTTTATGCGTGATTCTGAATTGTTCATATCAAATAAATTTTATTTGCAGGTATTTAAAGAAAAGAATGGTCAACATTCAGTGTTTATACTAAGACAAAGTGATTTCTGTTTGTACCCAAGCCACTGATTTTGACTATCCATAACTTGGTCTCATTGATAAATGTTTTCCAATTCCTCGCATTGTTTCCATAAAATTAAGTGTATGTTCACATGCACTTCATAACCATTGTCCAAACTCTTTCCCTTGTTCATTGATCCAGATTAACTTTCTAAAAGTAGTCATTTCAATATAACTTGTTTAAAATGTGAGAACTTACTTTCCAGATCCAAAACTTTTACTTGATGCAAACATCACAGTTTTTTTAGCAGCTGATCCGACTAGGACTTGACAGGGTACACCCAGACCATAACGATTTCCTGTGGACTGAATTATGAAAAACTCATCAGGAAAATTAAACCTAGGTTTTATTTTAGGTATGAGCACTGTGTTGTTTGTTTCAGCAGATTATATATTTAGTAATTTTAATGTCTTTGGCGGGGTGTAATAGATGTCACATAAAATAGTCATCATTTTCTAAAAAAAGTTTGTATTTATGATATTTATAGTTAGAATGGTATAAAAAAAACAAGTGTCTGTAAGTTTGAAGGCTATAAACGGAGGAAAACATTTTAAAACAAAAATAATGAAAGTTTTGAAAAATAATTCTAACCCTATCAACAGATACCATTGGAGTCACAGCAACTGAGACTGAACAAGTGTAGCATAAATAGATTAACATTTTGAGCTAGGGAGCAGCATAGGATAACTCCTTCCTAACTGCAAAATATCATTCAAAATGAAGCCACGGCTGGAACTGATCAGCCATTTGACACTCCTACTTCTGTGATTTATTTCCTTTCATTTTCTACGACCAGATGTCTTCTTAATCTCTTGCATATGTCAAAATGATAAAAATGATACCTGAATGGCCTGGAAGAGATCTGCTGCCTCTTTGGCCAGGTCGACTGGACCTTCCTGTGTTTCTGTCACATCAAAACCATGTTTCAAACGAATAATCCTAGTGGAAAAAGTTGACAGGAAAAAGGACAAGGCTTGAGTTGCGACAACCCTGATAATAATTTGGAGTTACGTTTCAAAAGAAGTTTATGGTTACAGTTTTGTTTAGCTTTTCAACCTCCTGTCGTGGTGGTTATCTCAGCTGAAAAGAAGTTTAAAAAAAAAAAATGACCATGGCCCTGTCAATAATATCTATAAATTTAATGCAGTTTATTGAAAACACTTTATAACTTCCCAGGTCATTCTCAAAATAATTGTATGACTTCAAATTACCTCTTGAGAAAGTTCAACTTGTTGTGCCTGCATCCGACCAGGCGTCAACAAAGATAACTTTTCTGTGTTCTAATACTTTCAAGTTGGACGACAACAATGGGTAACTTGTGACTTGCACATAACATCAAAGGTGTCTCACGCTCAAAATGTTGTGTAAACTTTAAAACAAAACAAAATAAACAGCGTACTTTGCTCGACATCGATCACAGCAATTTTCTGTCCCGCCAACCTCGTCTAACTTGCCAGCTTCAAAATAAGAGAGCAGAATTCTGCAATAGAAAGCCATATGAACATAAAAGAAACTTTTATCCGCATCAATTCTAACTCGAGGAACATGTCCCCTCTTACTATCCAAATAAAGTGATTAGTTAAGGATTATACATAGTGTTGTTAAAGCTATATTTATAAAATTCAGTGGTTCTTAACCTGGGTTTCTTTGAACCCTATGGGTTCGATGAGTCAGTCTCAGGAGTTCAACAGAGGTCAAGACACGCACACACTGTGTATACCTATGTTTTGAAATTGAACAAAAATCATATTTTACTTTCCCACCAGTGACTGCATGAATAAACTTGTGGGGTTCAATACTTCCAATAAGATTAAGAACCACCGATGCAAATGTAAGAGCTGATCCAGAGAAATTCATTTCAGCTCTTAGCGATACATTTATCAAACTGCTGTCGTCTTTCTAGAATCTGCCTTGTTCTGATGCTACTCAAGACATTTATGTGTTTGTGTACGCATATTAAACATATTGAGTCTCATCAACTTTGAAGGAATGTTCTTTTGAGGATAAAAATTTTTTTTAACTTATCTATCATAAAAGACAGATATTTCCCTTTTGTCCAGAAAAAACTCTGTATCTCACCTGCGACGACATGAATTGGTGGTCAGGTATTGCTCCATCTTGTTCAGCATTCTCATCTTATGCTCTCGAAATCTTTCATTTTTCACTTCGCTGACAAAATGCCTGGTTACAAATTTATGATAAAAAAATCAATTCAACAGGAAAGCATGCATAGCATTAAACACTTTCTCATTTACTACATTGTCTAAGACAAACAAAAAATGCCTTTTTATTTCAGGAACAAAATCAAGATAAAAGCAAATTTTGTATCCAGCTCAAAGGAGGAATGTGTGTTCGAAGCAAAAAAGTACTGAAAAAAGAATGCAAGACAAACATTAATGACTCGGGTACAAGATAAAAAAATTTTTCAAAGCTCCAATCTTTCACATTCTAATTACATTCTAATAGTTCATATTCAACCAAGCAAAAACCAGGAAATCCCCGGCGGAGTGTTTGTACCCCTGCTACAAATAGGACATTCACTGATGTTTGTTACCGCTCCACCACGAGATCCGAGAACAATTGTCACCGGTCCTGTGAATTTTTCATGTGTTTTCTATGTCAGTGGTAGTGAACAGTTTGGAGTGTTTGTACCGCCCTACTAAAATTAGACGGGGATTTCCAGCCGTCCGCGGGGTCGGAACACATCTAATTGTTCTTTCTCACGGAAGTGAAGCCCAACATTTTCAAAGTTTAAGCCTTAAGTTGTTTTAAGGTCATATATTATTCTTGCTAACTATGGTTGCTAAGGTGCCTGATATGCTCTGTCAGTAACAGAGAACATTAACAGAGATTATAATTTTTATAGACAAGTCTTACACCATTTCTTATGGAAGTCTCTGCACAACTTTTGGTCTTTGATTTGATGTTAAAGTAGGTTTACAAGCTCATCACTTCATGATCAGAACTAATTTCTGCACTAACTTACAGGTGAAACCATTCCCTGTTGACATACAGATGTCAAAACAACAGAAAAGTGACTACAGTTGACATTGTTAGGGAAAGTCGCACATATATGATGGTTAGCCTATTATTTGAAATTGTCGCAGACATTCCACAAGTGCTTAAATCAATTTAAGTTTTGATTAATGATGCTGACTAGCTATAATATTCACAACACAAGTAATCTGATTAAACAGTCATTTATTTTGTTTTGTTTATCTAATACTGCTTTTAAAAAAAAAAAATGAAAAAACTAGTGCCTATTTCATAGTTTACACTTTGCCCAAAATGGTTTTTGTCCATTCCCTAAAGACTCTCAGTCACTGAGGACTGACTATGATTATATTAAATTGACGTACCTGGACACGTTCAAATCCGACTTGGCATAAAGTGTCATGCATAAACTGGGCAGACCATCTCTGCCAGCCCTTCCTATTTCCTGGTAATAAGATTCTATATCCTTTGGTGCTGTCAACAGAAAAGATTAAAATACCACAAATTAGACTGACATAATCATAAATGGGTCTATTCTCAAAATAACACTTTTAATCGAATGCATGCAAACTCAAAGTGAGTCAGTATTTTAACTTCTCCTGTAAAACTACAAAAAAAGCAGTACAACTGACAAAAGATATTTCTATCATGTTTTAAATACGACAAAATCTTGAATATTAGTTTTGAAATTATGAGTTCAAATCACTCAGAATATCTCCCCTTGAGAATTTTTACGCACAACTGTAAAACAAATTCTGCCCTAATTATAAATTAAAAAGCACTAACTGTTCTTCATGAGTAAATTTTCAACTGTAGCTAATGTACCAAACACGAATAGCAAGAACTGAAAGAAAAACTGAACTCCTTATTTAAACATCAGCATTCAGACAAATAATTCCCACAATATTTTCCAAAACAACACGACACATATTTTTTTTTTTTAAACAATGATAATAATGAAATAGAAAAAAAAAAGAAAAAGAAAGAAAGGATGTTTCATTCCAATCAAAGGAAAGATATATCTCTGCATTAAAAGCTTTACCACTGTGTTCATTTGGTTTTATTTTAGCCCAAAAACAAACAAACAAACAACAACAAACAGTCAGACCTCCATAGTGGATCACTTTTCGCACATCTGGCTTGTCAATACCCATGCCAAATGCTACTGTGGCCACAACCGCCTGAAATTATAAATACTGTAAGAACTAAAGATTATTTGTGTTCAAGAGCACACGCTTTGAAATCTTAGAGGCAATATAAAAACTGGATCTTTCTATTCATTTGTATAATGTTTGAAAACCAACATACAGGGTGTCAGCCAAGTTACTATACAGTTATCTTGTAATAAAAAAAAAAAAATCATGGTTAGACTAAAAAGATTTTGAGAAAATAGGTGTATAACATCAGAAAATGTTGTAACAGTGTAGCCAATCAATTTCATCTACGTTAGACCAACTGTTCACACTGTAGAGCCTTCACCTTCAATGCATTCTCGACAATCAGAAAGCACACAGTTGTTTTCAAGCTAACAATATAGTAACTTTACGGAGACCCTGTTAAATAGTAGCTTTACGGAGACCCTGTAAATGCTAAATACAGTGAGCAAACCTTTGTGGAAATCTGGCCCCTTGACATTTGTAAGTTAAGCCAAATCAACAAGATGAAACATATTCAAGAACTAGAGCAGAACCCACAACTTTCGTGGGAGATTTTTTAAATACAGGTCAAACCAACACTGCCCTGCGACTGAAAGTGTATGACAAAGCGTGCGCACCTCGATGTTGGTATTTGGATGATTAAACTGAATGTTACTCAATGAAAATGTGTTTGTTGTTCTGAACGTGTCATTTTAGTGAACGTAAATTCGGATCAAATACGCTTGCGAATTTACTATTCAATTATTATCGTCTTTTTAGAATAACATCAAACGCAGTTAGCTTTTTATGGCTTTATATAGGTAGAAACACAGATTTTTATGCAACAATGTTGTGTGCCAAATTTCATATCGATACATTCAGTAGTTTTCAAGTCCATAGGCCTTTTATGGGTTTTGTTGCAGATTTATAGTATAGATACGTGGCTAAAACACATGGCAATATGTGCAAAACACAAACACCTTTCCCTGTGGCAATGTCCTCTCTGTATCTTAAAGAATACCAACCTGAACTTCATCATTCAAAAAGGAATGATGCGCTTTCTTCCTAGCTGCCAGGGACAGTGACGCATGATAAGGTAAGCAAGCAACGTTCAGGCCTGTTTGATCGGAACAGAATAAATTGTAAAAATCACGTGAATAGTTTTCGGAACAGAATGAATTGTAAAAATCATGTGAATAGTTTTCTACAATCTTGAAGTCATTCAAAATCCATTTCTGTCTCTCTGTTCAGTTCCACGTGTTCATCAACATGTAGCACAGTTTCTTTATTAAACACATTAGCTTTACATAAAAATATAAATATGAAAATTTAACCAAGTTACAGCAATTTGACTACACAATAAACACATCGATGACAGAAAAGAATACAATCTGGGAAGTTACAGATGTCATGAAACGTATTGTGAACATTTCAGATTCAATCAAATTGGATAATTAATACTTCAGTAAATGTTTTATATGCAATCTAAACATTGTACTCAACTTATTTCTCTGTTTATGTAATTCCTGCATATTTTATCCTCAGCCTTTTATTCCTAATATTCCTACCTTTCAGTGCCTTGTACACTTCATCCGTAATCTTCTTTGTTGGGCAGTATATGATTGTAGGGCCGTCAAAATAATACTTGTATCCATCTTTCTTCAGCTGGTCCACCAAATCCATTTTAATGTCCCCATATTTTGGGCTAACACTTAAGTACAAATTTGGCCTGTGAAGATGATGAAAATGGAAGTCATGCATTATGAGCTCTAGGACTACATAGCGCTAAACATGTTGAAGAAACAGCTCACAATACAATTGTACTCATAAAAGTTGGACTTTCCACAGAATTTGGCTGTCTTCGTGACAGCAGATACACAGCTCTGTGTTTTCCTTTAATACATGCCATCATCATTGAATATCATGATAACACAGTTTATTCTTTCCTCAATCCTGTTTATATTATAGAGTTTTGTTCTATCCTCAATTTCATTTATACTACACAATTTATTCTTTCCTTAATTCCATATATGAGTTTTTCTATCTTCGGTTCCATTTATACTGCCTGTTTGCGGGTAATGAACAGAACTTAAATTACAAAAGGGTCGATATTGGTATTGGGGTTTTATTTAATGGCACACCAGCATGATTATGGCTTCTTCTTCGCCCTTAACTCCATCTTGGATCATCAGAGCGTCTCTTGACGAGTTGTGAATTCATCTGTACCACCCATCGAAATTGTGGGCCAAGGTCTGGGTCTCCAGAAATGTTCTCTTCTGTTTCTTCCAGAACGATTACGAGTACATTGCGCCTAACATGGCACTCCATGGAAGAGCCAATCACACGAGCTACAGAAAACCGTTACTGCCATCAACCGTACACTTATCAAGCGGAGGCCAATATTCCTTCAGTCTGCCTTGCACTTGTAATATTTTTGTGAACCTGTGTTACATTACCAGTATTTATACTGTATATCATTTACTGTGAATGAAATTTCCTTTTAGGGGGTGCTAGGGTGAGCTTTTCAGCGATAAGGAAACAAATTATCCATTTTGGGATTTCAATGAATTTGCATAGTTGGATTATGTCTAGGTCACGAATACCAAGTGCCAAAGCTCAATTCTGCTGGGTTCAGCCCCGAAAATGCATGGGAATGTATATATTATATCTAATCATTTTGAATTTTATACTTTATTGTTCATTTTTGAGATTTGTCTTTTCTGTTAACTGAGCTTCACTAGAACCTTCAAATCTCAGCCGTTTATTGCCATATAGGCATTAGGTTTGGTACACTGATAGACTATTCATATTTGTAGGTAATGGGCTAGTTAATTTGATGTTTTTCAAGATAAGAAAACAGGAATTGTTTACTTTTTTATGTAGGTTTTTGTTTTTAACCCTTTTTCTGTCAACATCAAGTTTAGAACCCTCCTGTATTTATTTCATCCATCACAGACAAACAAAACCTGGCCTATTTAAGGCTGTCACCTCCATATTGATCTCGCCCTTCAATATACGCTTATGGGAAGTGAATATCTTTATTGGTTTTGTAAATTTTGAGAAGTTAAATTAGTTGTTTATTTTTCAAAATAGCCACTGTTGTCATGGCAACAAGCAATTTTTTTGAAAGTTTTGTGACTGAAATAGGTTCACAGTAGGCTGTCAATTCATGCCCAAGGACATTTCACATCACTGAGGCCACATTTTAAAGAATTCAGAATGTCACCAGAGCGTCCCCTTACATACAAATGAAGTTTATCTTATCTTATAGATTGACATGCAGTGGTTAAAAAAAAAAGATTAACAAGATGCATAATGATGATCACCAAAAGCAGGTACGTGTAAATATGCGGTTTGCGGTACAGCTTTGCTGCATATTCACAATTAAATAAAAATTTCACTTTTTCTTTCAATTCTTGCTGTTTGTGTTTGGTACATTAGCTACAATTGAGATAGAAGATCTAAACTTTGGAATACTGGCAGGGTACATGATACACAAAAGACAAAGTGGGCTGTAGCCTTCTCTTCATCAACAAATCCTTCAGAGAGCGATGACAGAAGTCAGCCTCTCTAGTATCACCGAAGTTCGCGCAACATGATGATAAGACACAATGAAGAACTTGTCTGAAAATAGGCTGAACTTAACTCTTTCTATGCCAATTGTCCATATACAGACCATTTGCATTTCTGCAGCTGTACCGCTCATTATATAAGACATTTTATTTGACACCAGATGGAGATTTCTTTCATCATAGCTGATAAGATATCAAACTACGAATCACACATTCACATATACACACACACACACATATTTTTTTATCATGTATACTATAATGCCAGCTACAATTCAGTGAACGATATACTTATTCATCTAAGTGGTCCAACAAAACACAAACAAAACAAAAGACATATTAAGTTGCTGCAAGAAACCAAAGCAGTGTTCAAATTCTTATCAACCTAGTAATATCAAAGAGGCTTTTAAAGATTATATAGATTCGAACTCTAAATCATAATTTGTATTGTTTCTGACTGCCACCAGTGATTATTTTTTGGACATGACTATTGCTACCAGGTGGTCACAACATTGTAAATAAATATTCCATGGTACATGAATACACCCTGCAGCTTACCCTAACCCTAATGCTAACCCTAACTATAACCCTAACCATAAATCTAACCCAAACACTAAACCTAACCCTGATTGTAAATCTAACCCTAAAGCCACCCAGCCTGGCAGGGAACTTCTCTCTTCTCGAGTCTAGAATCTACATCTAGAATCTACAAGTTCTAATTCAATGTCCAGATCAAGTCAAACAACGCAATTTTATTGGTCAAATAGGAAAACTTGGTTGCAATAGTCAGTGCATTATTTTTTACTGTCATTATGAACTGGAACTCCTTCATACTCCTCTTTTCACAAAAATAGCGAAATGTTGTGGTTTGCTGACTGACTTTATATCCGATTTTTGATTATTTTTCAAATTGTTTTAGTTCACATTTAAAATGCTCTGGCACAGCCGTAGAAAACCCCTTGGCATAGAAAGAGTTACGAGAAGTTTCTCATTTGTGTGTGCAATTACCTGTCAAATCCAGTGCATGTCATGTTGGGACTGATCAGTTTCAAACTGCGACAGATGTCATTACGGACTTCCAGGGTTGCAGTGGCAGTCAATGCCAAAATAGGAATCTGATGAAGAAGACAAGTACAGTACAGTCTGTGACAGGTGAACAACTTGCACTGGTCTTCCAAAATCAACTTAACTCTTTGACTACTAGTTTTGTTTTCCGTGTTTTGACCGGGCTGTTCCAAGAGGTCGAGCTTTGCGCAAATGCTAGTACAGTGGTCTCAGCCTAAGAACCCGGTCATCGGGAGACAAAAAAAGCGGGCTCTTAGGTGGATGGGTTCTTAGGCGGATTGAAAAGTTACGCAACCCGTCTGACCATAGATTGTCTTCACGACTATGATTAGTTGATCGTTACAGTTAGCTAAAGA